>BLKR01004344.1:0-101060 GCA_011170035.1 Teleogryllus occipitalis
CAATGTCTATTCATAACCACATTAACGTGGTAATAGTATTCGTAATGTACCGCAATATAAATTTCTTTGTTGTTCAACACACCAATGTCGTCAATGGCGATGTCTGAGTAATCAAGGTCTTCGCCCATCTTTAGTTGTTCTTTTCTTCTCTCCCTAATGACCTGAAATGTTTAAATTAATTGATTGAACATGTCTGAGATAACAAAAAAGAAAAAGAAATATTCAATCAACTTGTTCCTTACTCGGTCGGTTGTTCCATGCAGAACATCTAAACACTTCTTGTATTTGCGACCAGCTGTTGTCATGTAAAATATGAAGTCTAGATGCAGCCAAGGTTGCAGAGCACGCCTAGCAGTAATCGTTGTGATCCTGTTGACACAGTACATCGTTTAATAATTAATTGTTTTGTATATCAACATTACAAGCGACCTTTTCTGCTGCCAGAAATCTTTCATAATGGGAATTTTACGTCACGAATGATTGCGTCATCACACGTTCAGCCAATCGTAGCGGACCGGGAGAGGTAGCTCAGTCCATCAACTGATGTCACTGCAGCGCCTCTGACCGGGAGGTCCTAGGTTCGAGTCCTGACGGCGGCAGAATTTTCTACACTAGCTTTTCAGCTAGGTCGAATTCAGTCGCTGTCTGGAGGAGACTTCTAGCGGCCGGCTGCTCTGATTGGTAGTTTTCCGTGTTTTCTCCGATCAACACCAGGCGAATGCCGGAGCAGTACCCTATCAAACGGACCGCGCGCGATCTGTCCTTCCCATTCCTTGTCCTATTCTCTCCCCTTACACACCCACACTCATACTAACATGCACTACACTACCACATATTTCGGGAGACCGGTCGGGATCTTAGAGCTTATCCCGGCTGGGGCGGTGCCCCGCTGGCGGGAGAGTCCTGGTTAGGGGGAAACCCCACAAGCAGACGCAAGGTCGGTGCCGAATCTCGCCATCCAGCGGGGGAAGATCACCGCTATCTCCCGAGGAAAAAACATGCACTACACTAACGGGACTAATGACCAGAGCATTTGACGCGCCCGGAAACACGAAAAAATCAATCAATCAACCAATCGTAGCGAGAGAATCATGGGGTGGTAGCGGTATACAAAAACCGCGTATGCAACTTGTTTATAATGTTGCTTTATTGCATTCGCACAAATTTGAAAACTCGCTCCTAACGTCGCTCGTTTTCAAAACATGTACTTGTGCAATAATTCTTAAAATTATAAACTAACTGCATTAACTATTTTTTTGAATGTGATTAAATAATATTAGACATCGCATTAGTAGACAAAGCTCGCATTAGTATTAGACCCGCATTAGTATCAAAGATTCGTCTTCAGACTGGTATACAAAATTAAACAATTTAAAACTAGTGGAGCGACAACATCACGTACTTTCTCGCAACATTTGTAACGCTTACATATTACGAATTTACATTGCAACTTAATACTTCAGCCATTTCTAGAAAAACTTCCCGAAGCAAAATGGATGAAGGATTTGAATTTGCGATTTTTTATTTTTTGAGGTGACGAAAATCATATTTGCACCAAATTTATAAACCCATTTTGCTCTAATACAGAAATGACTGTAAAACATGTTATTATATTATTGTGATTTATATCAATACGAATTCGACAATTAAATGTGTATTTTAGCCTTAAAAATAGAAGTTAATAATACGACCCAGTGGTGGTAACGTTGGAGTGACAGTTGTTGACACGGCTCTGTCAGCGTATCATTGTTGCAATGCGTTGTTAAAACAACAATGGTCAATTTGTTTGGCATACGTACTTGGCAAATATGTTTTAGTAATTCTTGCCATAAACGCTCGTTTTCATCTGTATTCAAAATTCAATTTGTTTGTAGCTTACAGTAGCGTTTCTAGAATTTAAGAAAACACTTCTCATAATATGTCACACACAGTTTTATCTGTTAATATTAATGGCAAAGATTTTCTCGTACTATATAGTTTTCTAATTTCTTTGGTCTGGTCTAGCTTTTCTGCATTGCCTTGTCCTCTTCCCAGCTGTCATCTACCATCGCCATACTGCATTTTTCACATTTTCTCAATTTTCCAGTTCCCTAATGATATGAATTAACATGATACTAAATAATACATGACAATACGTATTATGATAGAGATCAAGTATATCAGGACGCGGGCAGGATAACGAGCTTCCTAGATCTCTCGGGTACTGCGTCCAGAGAAATTGACGCGAGATTTGAAACAGGATTGTACAAGTTTCTCCAAAATAGGCACCGGGAGTGGTGGCTCAGTGCATCAACTGATGTCACTACAGTGCCTCTGAGAGGGAGGTCCTTGTCTCGAGTCCCAATGGCGGCTGAATTTTCGACACTAGCTTTTCAGCTAGGTCGAATTTAGTCGCTGTCTGGAGGAGAATTCTAGTGGCTGACTGCTCTCATCGGTAGTTTTCCGTAGTTTCTCCAATCAACACTAGGCGAATGCCGGAGCAGTACCCTACCAAACGGGCCACGGACCGCGCGATCTTTCTTTTGTCTTCCTTGTCCTATCCTCACCTCTTTTACACACACACACATATACACACACATACACACACACACACACACACTTACACTAACATTCACTACACTACTACATATGCCAGGAGAACGGTCGGGGACTTAGAACTTGTCCCGACTGAAGCGGTACCCCGCTGGTGGGAGATATCTGGTTGGGGAAAATCCCGCTAGACGACGGTAGTTCGGCGCCGGAACTCGTCATCCACTGGGGGAAATTCACAGTAACATCTCGATAGAAAAACATGCACTACACTTACGAGACCAATGATCTCCGTAGTTGACGCGCCCGGAATCACTATCAATCAATCAATCGTGGCGGTGCGTCACTGAATACCTAGCCTATTACAGTCTGTCTCAAATTTAGCTATATTAATTACCATTTTCTCATTAAAATTAAATCAGTCCGATTTCAAATTCTCAACTAAGAGTAAAATTTAAAAGAATTGAATCAAAAGAATCTTGATTTTGTAATTCTGATTATTGAAGAGTGATATAAGAGAATGATTTTTTTGCGTTCAGGTTGAAAGGTTTATCAGACAATATTTTTGCCTCTTAAGAGCGCTGTCCGTCCGTAAGCGAGAATTGTTAACTTATAGAGACTTGCTAATTTATTTCAGATTATTACCAAAGAGAATAAATTACTGAATGATTGACACAAAATGAAAACAAGCTAAGAATTCGCCATTTAAACTTATTCCTGACACTTAGCAAAGATGTTTATAGTTATAGAAGCGTTCAACAGTGTAGGAAATTAATGTTGGGTATTCCTAAGTAAATGAGGTACTTAATTGAGAATAGGTCATATAGGAATTCAGAAGTGTTATATTGTGAAGTAGGGTGACGTGCAGTGTAGTGTAGAGAAATGAAGGAAGTGATTCAAGGGTCAAATTGAGGTGAAGTGCAGTATAGTGTCAGTGCAGTGTGGTCTTAATTGTGCAAATATTCAGTGCCTGGTTAGATTATAGAACAGGGATGTCCAAAACGAGGCTTGTGAACCGCATGCGGCTCTTGAGTCAGTCTCGAACGCCTCTTGACACCGAGCTGAGGGTAAAATTAATTATTAGGCAGTTTGTAGCAGCGATGTGTGGCTTAACTTACGTTATCGACTTCAACGATCTTAGTATCACGAAACTCCGTCAGAGAGCAGAGAGCGCTGTATGTCTGGTGAGAGATATGAGGTGAAGATAGTTCCTGGGCCTTCTGTTAGACAGCGCTTTGAGCGTGAGTGTGTTAGAGCAGAGATGGGCTTAACAGCTTTTCTTCAATAACTGTTATCACAAAAGCAGCTGACTCGTAATAGCTGTTATTAATAACAGTTGAAAAAATAGGTCCACGACCAGCAACCTAACATGGCCGACTGCTAAGGGTTAAAGCAGTTGTAGCGACTGCTAAGAGTTACACCACACAAAACGAATAATGTTGGTAGCACAGTAAAGCTTGTGCAGCTACCTTACGGCAATTCCTTGTACTACTTTCCCTAACATGTTTGGACAGAGAAGCAGCTGATATGAACAAGACTGGATGAACTGCCAAGGATGAATAGTAATTCATATAATGTGTAGCGAATGTGTATAGAATGTAGAATATTACTAAAATGAAAGTGATTCGGGTTCAGATTGCAAATATTCTTTCAAATAGGCAACTTGAGCATAGTGATGTGGCGAATGCCAAATATAATAAGAAGAAACAGTGTTTTTGCTTACTTATAGTGTTAATGACTGTCGAATATCAAGTATTACAAAGTGAGTTATTTGACCGTAACTCATTTTATTTTATCGGACCTAGGGAAATATTAGTTGATCTCACATAAGCAGCAATGGGACAGAAATAAGTTAACATATTGGACGGACTTAATTTAAAGGACAAACATCTTGTTGTAGTGTATACAATAAAATATAAAACTATTGTGGCACATGGTGTATAATAACGACGAATTTATGTATTAATGAATGTAATTTGAACACTGGCAAATCATGATTGTTTAGCTGCAGTGAAGTTGTTATCGTACAAAATAGTTGCCACAAAAGCTTGTAGTAGTTCGGATTAGGCCCAGTAGGTTGCAGTTCTATGCATTTCAACCGATAACTGCCAATAACAGGATAAACGAAATAACTGTTATTTCGCGTAACAGTTACGAAACGTTAACGGTTAAGAAATAACAGTTTAGCTGTTAAGACAAATGTCAGATACTTACTCATCTACAGCGTCCACATAGGCTTTGTTTGAACCACTCTGTGCGTTCATTTTGATTCCCATCGCGGTTTCTGCAATAGTAAATTGCCACATATTAATATAACACAATAAGAATTAGAGAATGGTGAAACGAATAAACAGGAACCCTTCCTTAGCAAATGACAAGAATTCACCAAAAATAGGAATTACAAGAGAATAAGATGTTATGAAAAATAAATAGTTCAATATAAAGGAACTAAAATGTTTAACAAGATATTTTAGAATAAAATTTAAAAACTTCAATGGCATGTCGGGAGCCAAAAATGATCACTTTTGCCAAAGAACATGTGATGGGAAATTTCATACAACGAAATAACATTTACACCTTATTGGAAGGGAAAAAATTGCATTAGGGGTCAGTTGGAATACTTGACCCATGACTGTATTCTCAGAGATAGGGAAACGTGTGTGAAATGGCAACACTGCATATATTTTAAACAGCAGCTGTGAAGGAGGAAACCACCATTTTAATATCACGCACAATTTGTTGAGTTGAAGTTTGTCTCCCATAACTGAAGAAGAGTTTTAAGTGTGTACTGACATTAAATTAGTTTAGGATAAGTCTCATTATGAAGATCGTTTTGGAGGTTATGCGAAGAATATTCATTGAGGGTTACTTGACCCTTGCTGAACAGCGATAATTGAGACATCTAGGACTACCTGATCTTAACCTAAAAGGGTAGGCTTACGGGTAGTGTAGGCATTGCAGATGGCGTCGAGGGTGAGCAGCTTGACGAGGGGCAAGTCGAAGGTGGCTCTCCAGGAAGTGGGTAAGAAGAGAAACCGGCTAAAAGAGGCTCACCGCAGATGATATCGAGGGTGAGCAGCTTGTCGAGGGGCAAGTCAAAGATGGCTACGCAAGAGGAGAGGTAAGAAGAGAAGCGGGGTAAAAGAGGCTCACCGCAGATAACGTCGAGGGTGAGCAGCTTGACGAGGGGCAAGTCAAAGGTAGCTCTGCAGTGAGGTTGGAAAGAAGAGGATCGGGGTAAGTGTGAGGCTCACCGCAGATGACGTCGAGGGTGAGCAGCTTGACAAGCAGCAAGTCAAAGGTGGTTCCGCAGGAAGGGAGGTAAAAAGAGAAGCGGGGTAAAAGAGGCTCACCGCAGATGACGTCGAGGGTGAGCAGCTTGACAAGCTGCAAGTCAAAGGTGGTTCCGCAGGAGGGGAGGTAAAAAGAGAAGCGGGGTAAAAGAGGCTCACCGCAGATGACGTCGAGGGTGAGCAGCTTGACGAGGGGCAAGTCGAAGGTGGCTCTCCAGGAAGTGGGTAAGAAGAGAAGCGGGGTAAAAGAGGCTCACCGCAGGTGACGTCGAGGGTGCTTGACGAGGGGCAAGTCAAAGGTGGCTCTGCAGGAGGGGAGGTAAGAAGAGAAGCGGGTTAATAGAGAGGCTCACCGCAGATGACGTCGAGAGTGAGCAGCTTGACGAGGGGCAGGTCAAAGGTGGCTCTACAGGGAGTGGATAAGAGAAGCGGGGTAAGAGAGGCTCACCGCAGATGACGTCGAGGGTGAGCAGCTTGACAAGCGGCAGGTCAAAGGTGGCTCTACAGGGAGTGGATAAGAGAAGCGGGGTAAGAGAGGCTCACCGCAGATGACGTCGAGGGTGAGCAGCTTGACGAGGGGCACGACATCGAAGGTGTCGCCGCCTGCGCGCTGTCGCAGCTGCCGCACGAACTCGTCCCCGCAGCTGAGGAAGACGGGCACGAACTGCTCCAGGATGCGGAAGTGGAAGGCCGGCGTCAGCGCCTTGCGTCGCGACCGCCATTTGTCGCCTGCGCACAAGCAAACGCGCCTGCAAACGACTTCACCGACACTCGCGCAAACTGCCGAAGGTCGCCCTTAAAACGCTACGGCAAACGTTTCAGAAAGATATACGTAACGGTCTCCAATTTCATGACGATCTTGGAAAGTCCCTTGTTAATGTATTCTGACACGATCGCGCTGTTTATATGACCCTCATAGACCTTTGTCTGCGACCTCACTGCCTACGCCGTCCATTAACCTTTTTTTTAAAAATTTGTTGCGTCCTTAATCTTATTACATTATTTATCGACGCAACGCGTCTCTTCGCCCCTTGTCGAGCGTTGAGCGCGGAGTACTCCTGTATTAACGTAGCGTATTTTACGTATGTCTGGTCTCGTCTGTCAGTTGTCAAGAGGACCGCCAGGTAGAATCTCCGCGTACGCGCCTCCTACTGCGCGCTCCTGCATCACTACCCAGCGGCCAGAAATGGGAGGGAATTAGGAAAGAGGTAGGGTTTAGGACACTTCACAGGGGTTGGACTAGCCCTTGTGAAGCAGCCAAACTCGTTTTATTAGAACAAATTTCACATGATATTCGACAGGAATCGAACCCGGACCTCAGTGGTGAAAGGCTAGCAACTTTGTCGTATTATAAAGAACATATTATAAAGAACTACTACGAAATACATTTGTTTAACATTTAAAAAAATATTATCAAAGAATTAAATTTCAAAAATAAATTATTGTAATCATTGTTACAATTTTAAAAACTTAAACATAATATAGCAAAATTATAAATCTCCAGATTTCTACTTAAATGTAAACATTTCGAACACAATGCAAACTCTGTGTGAAGACACAATCGGCGTTAGACAGAAAGATTATGTCAAACATCCTTGAACTGGACAGTGGTTAAATAAGTGTCGGCAATCAGTGGCGGTGGGATAGAAATTATTAAATTACAACAGGAGAACAACCTAATCTAACCCTTCAGTGGTAGCGTTCGAAATCGGAATAAATGGTCGAGAGTGGTCGCGAGGATTACAATAATAGTCCATTAAAATTTATTATTGATTTTTTGTTATTATCAAAATCTTATTCTTATATTGTAATTTCTTTAATATTTAGATAAGTTTATGGAAATCAGTGATCAGTTGCAAATTCTTATCTTATTTATTAACATGTTACCATATTACAAATGCATCAAAATACTACACAAAATTGCATATATTTTGCTTCTAAACAAATTTACTCTAAATACGCGGGTAGACGTGTAGTTTTTGAAACGTTTCCTGATCTATATGTTTTGTGCACTTGATAAACTTGATCATTTGTACAATAAATAAAGCAAATTGCCGAAATTGTTACAAACAACTACGAAATACATTTGTAGCTACACTCGTGGCACACAGCGAAGTCGCTAGCCTTTCACCACTGAGGTCCGGGTTCGATTCCCGTCGGATATCATGTGAAATTTGTTCCAACAAAACAAGTTTGGCTGCTTCATAAGAGCTAGTCCCACCCTTGTGAAATGTCCTAAATCCTACCCCTATCTTATTCTTTCCCAATTCTGGCCGCTGGGTAGTGACGCAGGAGCGCGTAGCAGGAGGCGCGTACGCGAATATGCTACCTGGCGGTCCTCTTGACAACTGACTGCGACGTGACGCGACGTGACAGAAATTTATAATGGAGAATACTCCACAAGCGCGCAATGTAATGGAGGATTACTTCCCAGCGCAAAGCCCCTTGTATGTTGACACTATATTATAGAGAGGAAACGTAAACATGTGAATTCCTGAACAAAAGTATGAATACAATTAACTTACCGGTAGAAAGTAGTAACCCAGTTCCCAGCCACGGCTCGAGAAGTATGTTGTAGAAGAAGCTCTTGGATAAATACTTGTGACCGGAAAGAACCACCTGAAAATGGAAACCAAATAGGAAAGTGGTGGTGCTACATCAGCACAAACTTTCTCGCATTATTTTTAAATTTGTCATTATCTAAAATTCAGAAACTTCAACATGTATGAGACCCACGCCATTCTTTTAAGCATTCCTTGTTCCACCTGTTAAAAAAATAGAGCGGTTTTCGAAAAAAAATTACTGGCTGCATAAATTTTAATTAGGTGACTCAAAGCATCACCTGATATCACCACAAGGCCAGGGTCTGGGAGGTCCCAAGGTTTGTGACCTAGTTGGCAGGATTTTCAACACTATCTCGGTAGCCAAGTCGAATTCAGTTGCTCTCTGGAGGATAATCGAAGCGACCAGCTGCTCTCGGTGGTTTTCCGTTGTTTCTCCGATTTACACCGGGCAAATGCCGGAGCAGTACCCTAACAAACGGGCCATGGACCGCGCGCAAACTTTCCTTCCTCCTCCTTGTCCAACCCTTACTTACACACACATACTGTTGAAAACTATTCATACACACTACAAATCTATCGCGACGAGAATTTCAGCTGTTATAAAAGAAAAACCGGTAGCGGTAGCTCAAGTGCATCAACTGATGTCACTGCAACGCCTCTAACCGGGAGGTCCTAGGTTCGAGTCCTGACGGCGGCAGGATTTTCGACACTAGCTTTTCAGCTAGGTCGAATTCAGCTGCTGTCTGGATGAGAATTCTAGCGGCCGGCTGCTCTGATCGGTAGTTTTCCGTGGTTTCTCCGATCAACACCAGGCGAATGCCGGAGCAGTACCCTACCAAACGGGCCACGGACCGCGCGCGATCTGTCCTTCCTCTTCCTTGTCCTATCCTATCCCCTTACACACACACTTACACTAACATGCACTACACTACCACATATTCCGGGAGACCGGTCGGAGCTTAGAGCTTGTCCCGACTGGGGCGGTGCCCCGCAGGTGGGAGAGGCCTGGTTAGAGGGAAACCCCACTAGTCGACGGTAGGTCGGCGCCGGATCTCGCCATCCAGCAGGGAAGATCACCGCCATCTCGAGAAAAAACATGCGCCACACAAACGGGACTAATGACCGAAGTAGTTGACGCGCCCGAAACACGAAGAATCAATCAATGAATCAATCATAAAAGAAAATAGGGCCAACATCGCATTAATAAATATTTTGTGCATGTCAGATATTCATATGATTTTGTCAAGCCTGTGCATCGGTATCCGTGAATATAGGAATACATTCCACTTATCAGAAAGTACCGGAAACGCACCAAGTATGTGAAGATACGGCATTCCATGTGTGAAGGAATATTTTTTTTATCTAGGGCTTTTATCCAGCCGACAGCCGGTTACCCTTTACGCCCCGATGGGACGCATACTCGACCATACACTAGACACCAACACACTTGCGGGCTCCTCTGATCTGGGGTCAGCAGAACGCGAGGCCCTCCGCAACAACACATACATACAAAGTCAAGGGACAAACAGCCATGCCCAAGGCGGGACTCGAACCCGCGACCCTTCGGACCGCAGCGCTGAGTCGGTACTCGCTCTAAGCCACCTCGGCCATCCAGGTCGGCGTGATGGAAATATTGCTATTTGAAAAAGAATAATAAAGTGAAATGATATTAAAGAGAATATGAAGTGCGCATGGCAAGAGAAGGCTGATAAAGGCACGCTAAAATATTGAGTTAATCCCACAGAAATATCTCCATTACAATTCACATGCTGAGATAGCCCAGTGCAATCATTACAGTGTCCTGACGAAAGGAGGTTCTAGGGATCGACTCCCGATGGAGCAAGTTTTCGACATAGCTGGGTGGAATTCAGCCGCTGGCAGGGTAATTCTAGCGGCCACCTTTTCCAATCGATAATTTTCCATGGTTTCTCCGATCAACGCCAGATGTAGGCGAAAGCAGTGTTCTATACTTGTTTTTTAACGTGGCGCCTCGGTCACGCGCGAGAAAGGAGGGAAGGCAGACTCCAATGAGAGCCGTAAATATTGGAGCTGTAGTGACGTTGCAGCTCTGGCCAGGTCTGTCTTCCCTCTCCCTCTTTCGCTCGTGACCTTGAAACCTCCCACGTTAAAAAGTGCTGTAATGAGCCACGATCTGCGGGTGATCCTTCCTCCTCATCATTGCACCCTCCTCGCTACGTAGGCCCGGCGCACACGTTCCGGTTTTGCCGGTGAACAATGGCGGCAGGGACCGGAGTGCGGCGCTCAGTGCGTCAACTGATGTCACTGCAGCGCCTCTGACCGGGAGGTCCTAGGTTCGAGTCGGCACGGCGAGTTTTCGACACTAGCTTTTTCAGCTAGGTCGAATACAATCGCTGTCTGGAGGAGAATTCTAACGGCCGGCTGCTCTGATCGGTAGTTTTCCGTGGTTTCACCGATCAACACCAGGCGAATGCCGGGCAGTATCCTACCAAACGGGCCACGGCCGCGCGCGATCTGTCCTTCCCTCTTCCTTGTCCTATCCTCTCCCCACCCACACACATACTTGCATTAACATGCACTACACTGCCACATATTCCGGGAGACCGGTCAGGTTTAAGAGCTTGTACCGGCTGGGGCGGTGCCCCGCTGGTGAGAGACTCCTGGTTAGGGGGAAACCCCGCTAGTCGGCGGTAGAACGTGTTCGTCTGTCACTGAGTCGCGAACACTTTTGAAGACTTTTCTTCTCACTTGTAAAAATTCTCGCGGTTCATGCAACTTTCACCATACATTTCAGTTATTCCTAGAGTATATATTAGCTCTTTTTTCACATTCAACAAGTAAGAAACCAATCACCAGAACGTTGTTCAATCCAATGGGGATTTTCAAGTCGACTCGCGATCGTTGAACTTAATTTTGAGGTTATGAACTTACAACAATGCTGATCATCAGATAGTCAGAGATCCTCCAAAATAAAGTGTTAAGAATTATCATTAAAGCCCCATGGTTTATTTCAAACAAGCAAATCCACCATGAACTGCAAATTCCCTCAATAAAAGAACACATTTCCAAAACTATCCGAAGATTTCTTTTCATCACTCTCCACATTTCCCAGCGCCTCCATATTCAACCTTGGACGCACAGTAGAACCAAACTTACGTATAAATTCACGCTTCCCTAAAGATAGATTCCGATCACCATAAATCAGCAGGAAATTGGCCTCATGATATATCCTCCATCATATCAACGATCATTCGCTGTAATTTCATTTTCTTTCAAAAATAATTAAAATTTTCAACATAATCCAAAAACATTGAACGTACCCATTCAGGGCACCCACAGTTAGGAATAAACCAAACATCATGTACGTTTCCTATTCACAACCCTGAAAACATGTATGTATGTTGATCAGGAGAAGACAATAAATTTAAAAAGAGATCCTTCCAGTGATACTTACAAAGTACTAAAATTAGCAAAATTGTCCTACCAACTGTTTTTCTCCCAGAAACCAATTTGTATCTTTTAATTTATTGGATGACCTACGTACTAATTTGTAGTGTTCACAGTTACCTCATTATCCTGCGGGCGTGTTGATCCAATGAATAACATGGGCCCCATGTAGAAGCGGCCCACGGGTTGGTGCTTCGCCACCATATTCATTACCAGCTTGTGGACAACTAAAAAGAAACAATTTGAAATGGCGAACTACATGTATTTGAAATATGTATCGGTACTTTCTCGTGGTAGGTTGGATAGAGATAGTTATTCAGTAACTTCAAAAATACTGCGGTGTATAACAGCATTTGTGCCCACGTAACGGGCACACTGTACCGCCAACATTGTTGCCAGGCCCACTGTGGCCGCTGTAGTGTCGCGCCGTGAGCACGACCAGTAGGGAAATGAGGAAGTTCGGGAAGACGCCACCAGGCGCAGGGCAAGCGGCGGCGTCTGTCTGTGGTCACCGGGCCGTGTCGGCCAAACGATCACGGAGCTTTCCCTCCTTGCCCGCCACGGAGGTGGGAGTAGAAGACTCGCCCTGATACCTCAGGGGGCATATTTAAGGAGCTCGCCCGGGGCAGGCAGTTGGAACAGTTCGTGAGTGACGAGTAAGTGCCTAGGAGTAGTGGTGATTGCGATCAAGTGCTTGTGTCTACGGTGAGTTTTTCTTCTGGTGGACTGGGACCTGGACTGTGTAACGGCTTTTGATTTGGATTGTGGTTTTCTGAAAATAAACTTGGTGAAAGAACTGTTGTTGTTTCATTCTTGTACATAACAAATACAACCTAGGTTTGGAAGAAATTACATTTTTCGGGTCTCAGAAACTGAAAATACGTCTTTTTTTTAACTGTCCTGCCTGTCTCTGAAGACAACACCAGAGCCTGAACATCAGCAGAGCTCGAATAAAGAAAAGAGCAGCGAAAAGAAAACGCAGATTTCATTCCCAACAAAACCCTGAATTTCGGAAAATTCCATAAGTTTAAGAATTGGACCCATCTGCAGCTACATTATTTGAGATACAAATTTTTTGTTAATGAAATGTCTTCCTCTGAATTAGATCTTCAAACACTGTCATGAACAATGTTTTGATAATATGAGTAAATTTTGATAATTTGAATATCAACAGGGAAATGGAACAACTGCATACTGGCGGTCCAAATCAGAAGAAAAATGGCCAGAGGCTTGAAGGTTACAATGTTCAAACTGATATTTCTTCCGGATATTAATTGCTTGGCGGGATTTTGGGTGTTGATTAAATGGCTTGGAAACTGATTGGGTTTCAAGATATGCAGTAAGCGTCGGCGTGCTAAAAAGGTATCCGGCAGTGCAAGGATTTGCAAACAGATTAATTTTTGGGAAATTTGTTGCGTCTACATATTAAAAGTAAATATGTTAAACGAATTATCAGTGTTGCAAGCGCAACATGAGGAAATGTATAAGTATCATTATTCCCTGTGATGGATATCCCATTCATCCATCACCTATCGAATCACAATACATGTAAATAACCTATCATTAAATCAAATACCATCACCTATTCATCGGAGAAGAATATATGTATGTGTACGTTTTATACAGGATGAGTCGCGTAACTTTAGCACCTCCTCCAATGATAAAATCGAAACGAATACATGCATTAATTAACCTCATTCCCTCATGCACTTTTGTGAAAACTGCATTGCAAAACCTTTAACCGTTCAGTGAAAAAAGGATCCCATATATCGCAACAAGGTTTCAATAGTTACACAAAACCTTCCTACGCGAAACGGAGACCTTGTTGCTTTACTCCCTTTCTTGGTTACGACAGCTTCTAATATAAAAGTCAACCTTGCTGGACCAACCGGCCTGTCATTTCGGAGAGGGTGATGTTTCTTCATAAACGGACCTGTTAACCTCATGAAGCCTATTCTTGTTGCAGCGCAGTTTCTGGCCACAGGAGCCAGGTCGGGTGTCAGATTAATTACGTATTGGAAATATATATTTAAAAACATTCAAAATCTGTTAAAATATTAAAAAAAATAGTATTTAATGCTTACTGTATTTTTCAGTAGTGTGTAACTCATAAATATAGTTTTTATTTATTACATTATATATGACTTTATAAAGCAAAGAAAACATATATATCATTCTTGCTCAAAACGGGAAGTATGAGACAAACTTTAATAATTATATTATTTTTCGTCTGCGTTGTTACACATACTGTAAATATAAATGTTGAAAGTTTTGCGGCGGTGTCCGCCACACCAAAAAGCGCGCCGCAGAGTCGGCGCGCTGTGACGTCAGCAAGCGTAAACTGGGCAGCCGAGCAAAGAAGGAGCTGGCCAATGGGGACGGAACGGCCGGCGCGCGAAGCCTCTACGAGGAGACGAGTCTTCGGCGCGCAGCAAGTTATAACGGGCAGCCGCCGGGGTAGCGGCAGAACAGTGTGCCGAGTGTAATTTGAGAGTATATTGTTGATTATAGTGATTGTGACCCGGCAGTGTACTAGGCGATTTCTTCGGATTAATTGTGTGACTTCCGCTTTGGACTTGGACTACGACGGAACATCTGGTGAATGGTTTCTCTCTTTTGGATTTTGGTACGACATTTTGTAACGACAGCGAAAGTGTAATAAAAAACTTTTTATTGTTAACTTGCTGTTTTTTCATACATAACAGAAAGTCAGACTAATTACTAGGGAACGGATATACATGTAAATACATATTTTTACTGGAACAAGATACCTAAATTCAATCATATATTTTAGAGTTTACAAGACATTCTGAAACAATAAGAGCCGCTTTTATTTTACATTGTTTACATATTTTGGAATTATTACGTATGTTGGTGTAATTATATTTTTTACATATTTTGGTATTATTACATTTTTTGAACGTTTTCGTAGATCTTTGCTTTTACACGTTTCGCGTGGATTGATTGTTTTTCGTGTTTTCGGGCGCGTCAACTGCTTCGGTCATTTGTCCCGTTAGTGTAGTGAATGTTTGTTTCTCGGGAGATGTCGGTGATCTTCCCCCGCTGGATGGCGAGATTCGGCGCCGACCTACCATCGGCTAGTGGTGTTTCCCCTAACCAGGACTCTCCCACCAGCGGGGCACCGCCCCAGCCGGGACAAGCTCTAAGCTCCCGACCGGTCTCCCGGGATATGTCGTAGTGTAGTGTATGTTAGTGTAAGTGTGTGTGTGTAAGGGGAGAGGATAGGACAAGGAAGAGGAAGGAAAGATCGCGGGCGGTCCGTGGCCCGTTTGGTAGGGTACCTCTCCGGCATTCGCCTGGTGTTGATCGGAGAAACCACGGAAAACAACCGACCAGAGCAGCTGGCCGCTAGAATTCTCCTCCAGACAGTGACTGAATTCGACCTAGCTGAAAAGCAAGTGTCGAAAATCCTGCCGCCGTGGGGAGTGGGAACATAGGACCTCCCGGTCAGAGGCGCTGCAGTGACATCAGTTGATGCACTGAGCGGGGGGAAGATCACCGCCATCTCCCGAGAAAAAAACGTGCACTACACTAACGGGACTAATGACCGAAGCAGTTGACGCGCCCGGAAACACGAAAAAAATCAATCAATCAATCAGTCAATCAATCAAGCGATACACCGCGATCTCCACGCGTGTCAGCTCATCGCCATGGTGGACATCGATCTCCTTTTGTTTTTCAGATAGCCTCCTATGATAGTGTTTCCTTCCCAATAAGAACTTTCAAGTAATCGTCTCTTGTTCTAATTGTTTTTGTAACGCATCGATGCTATTCTGCCTCACTTTCTTTAACATCAAGCTAATCCCCTTTGTTATGTTATAATAATAATCGAATTTTAGATATCATTTAATTCTAAATCAAACATTTTCATACAATATTTTTTAAATAAATCAAATAATGCTATTGAGATGACATATCTCATCTCATTTCTCCCAGCCAGTTTATTTTAGCTTTCCTTTTATGAAATAAATAAAATCATTGCAATTGGGATGACATGGCTCATCTCAATGTACTTCATCAACACCCTCTTTTCTGTTCTGTCAACAGCTGACGTAGTTGCAAAATTGTTTGTAGACATACATTTAAATCTTTTTTCTTTATTCTTTATTAGTTTTCACTTTATTAAAAGCTAACAGTTTCATCGCTTATCAGCAATATTCCAGTTAGGTAGTTTTCGGTAGCAACAGAAGTTCGGAGTGAAAACAAGAATAGACGTGTTCTTGGTTTCATTACAGTAAAAGAATTGCGAAGGTCCCACATAATACTTACCGTTCCCAAGATGTTAGATATAATTTCAACCAAAAAAACTTGCGTTAACATCACAGCAACTACTACTACTACTAATTGTACCGCTATAATTAACCTCACGCTAAGGGGTGGGAAAAATAATGCGAACAAGTTTTCAAATGAATGTAATACTTTGCGTACATAAAGTACGTTTATATTTTCTTACTCAGTGTGCAGGTATGGTAGAACTAAATTAAAGTACACGTTTCAATTAGATGAGAAATACTCATATGAATCTAAATGAAACATGTCTTGGTTGTATCATTGGAGTTTTTGAAAGTTTGCTTCTCAAGACCTTAATGCTGCTTCATTTGGCCTTTAGGTCACGGAACCTTGAAGCTTTCATTATATATTTAATGCATTATTGATGCATAAATAATACTGTATATAGCAAGACAAAAGCACTGCAAAGTAATCATTTACTAGGGTAATACCCACAAATCTCGTCACGTACGGACACACAGCACACGTGTCAGCATCTGCCAGGGAACTACTTTCCTGCAATATGGGGCAGGGTGCAGCTTCAATTTGTAACGCTATACTAGCGCTGTGCGCATATTTTCTTGAGCCTCGTAATACTTACCCCCACTCTTTTTATAGTTAATGTTCTAAAGAAGTGTTTTACGTTAAATTTTTTATAGAAATATTGTAGGATAGTGTATATGTCAACTATCACGATAGTGAGGGTTCGGGGTTAAGTGCTACTGAAATTCTATGCAGTAAGTAGTAACGTCTGTTTGAATATTATTTAAAAGTTGTTGGTAAATATTTGCCATTCCAAAATGCGCAGTGGAAGTGAAATGTTTATTTATGTTGTTTACAAAACAAAAGTTGTTTAAAAAATGTTTTAAATTTGTTAAAATTGTTTCATTTTAAAAAGTTAATTTTTATGTTAAAATATATTTCTCTTCTACGATACTTTTCTTTTAAACAATGGTTTCAACAGTTTCATTTTAAAAATTCAGAACTCATTTCTACCTAACCTTCGGGTCCTGACGGCGGCAAGATTTTCGACACTAGCTTTCCAGCTAGGTCGAATTCAATCGCTGTCTGGAGGAGAATTCTAACGGCCGGCTGCTCTGATCGGTAGTTTTCCGTGGTTTCTCCGATCAACACCAGGCGAATGCCGGAGCAGTACCCTACCAAACGGGTCACGGACCGTGTGCGATCTCTCCTTCCTTGTCCTATCCTCTCCCCTTACAAACACACTTACACTAACATGCACTACACTACCGCATATTCCGGGGGATCGGTCGGGAACTTAGAGCTTGTCCCGGCTGGGGCGGTGCCCCGTTGGTGGGAGAGTCCTGGTTAGGGGGAAACCCCACTAGCCGACGTTAGGTCGGCGCCGGATCTCGCCATGCAGAGAGGAAAGATCACCGCCATCTCCCGAGAAAAAAACATCCACTACGGGACTAATGACCAAAGCAGTTGACGCGCCCGGAAACACGAAAAAATCAATCAATCAATCAATCAATCAATCTACCTAACCCTCACGGTCGTGCTGGTACGCCCACGGCAATTCTAGTAACGCAATATTTAAAAAAAAATATTTTTACACAAATCTTTAAACATAGAGTTAATATAAAAATAACATTTATTTGAAATGGGGAGGAAAAACCATTTCAGATCTTAAAGGGTTCGAGTTCCCACCTGTGCAGTCCTGGGAGAATACGTCGAGTGCATTTCCGATGATGGGCAGCGAGAAGGGTCCTGGGAACTTGGAGCCCAAATACACCAGATGCAGCCGCTTCTTCGCCCAGGCCCACAGCGCTGCCATCGCGTTTACCGCAGCAACCAACCAGCGCCCAGGCCACCTCAGCGGCTGCCGCCCACTGCAAGCAGGTTTCCCGTCTAGTTATTGCCACTGTACACGTAAGCTTCCGCGGCTCGCGTCGATGACTTCTTGGCTGTCCGGGTGACGCCGCGTAGTGGGCTGAGAGACCCACTCAGGCTCACTTTGGCCTCTCAGCCCACTACGCGGCGTCACCCGGACAGCCAAGAAGTAGTTATTGCCACTGTACACGTAAGCTTCCGCGGCTCGCGTCGATGACTTCTTGGCTGTCCGGGTGACGCCGCGTAGTGGGCTGAGAGACCCACTCAGGCTCACTTTGGCCTCTCAGCCCACTACGCGGCGTCACCCGGACAGCCAAGAAGTAGTTATTGCCACTGTACACGTAAGCTTCCGCGGCTCGCGTCGATGACTTCTTGGCTGTCCGGGTGACGCCGCGTAGTGGGCTGAGAGACCCACTCAGGCTCACTTTGGCCTCTCAGCCCACTACGCGGCGTCACCCGGACAGCCAAGAAGTAGTTATTGCCACTGTACACGTAAGCTTCCGCGGCTCGCGTCGATGACTTCTTGGCTGTCCGGGTGACGCCGCGTAGTGGACTGAGAGACCCACTCAGGCTCACTTTGGCCTCTCAGCCCACAACGCGGCGTCACCCGGACAGCCAAGAAGTAGTTATTGCCACTGTACACGTAAGCTTCCGCGGCTCGCGTCGATGACTTCTTGGCTGTCCGGGTGACGCCGCGTAGTGGGCTGAGAGACCCACTCAGGCTCACTTTGGCCTCTCAGCCCACTACGCGGCGTCACCCGGACAGCCAAGAAGTAGTTATTGCCACTGTACACGTAAGCTTCCGCGGCTCGCGTCGATGACTTCTTGGCTGTCCGGGTGACGCCGCGTAGTGGGCTGAGAGACCCACTCAGGCTCACTTTGGCCTCTCAGCCCACTACGCGGCGTCACCCGGACAGCCAAGAAGTAGTTATTGCCACTGTACACGTAAGCTTCCGCGGCTCGCGTCGATGACTTCTTGGCTGTCCGGGTGACGCCGCGTAGTGGACTGAGAGACCCACTCAGGCTCACTTTGGCCTCTCAGCCCACTACGCGGCGTCACCCGGACAGCCAAGAAGTAGTTATTGCCACTGCCGTGTCCAATGCCGACCTTACTCCAGCAACACGTTTCCGCAATATCTTCCAGCAATGTGTTGCTGTTTCTTGCGGTCATCTTTACACAAGCAAGAAGAAGACGGGGCAATATGTCGCCACAAAGATGGGAGGAAGATCTTTCCGACAAAATATTGCTGATCGTTTTACATTAGAACTTTTACATTTACGAGTCTGTAGTATTTGTCAAAACTGACTTACTTAACGGTGGGCAAATTTTCATGTAATACTGATATTTACAGTTACAACACTCGACGTAGAAATCATGTTCATCAAGTGTCAGTATCAACAGCTCACTACAAGAAATCCACATACAATACATGTACGTTACTTTACAACGCATTGACAGATGAAATTAAACAATTAAAATTGGTACACAAATTTAAGTTAAAAGTGAAATCTTTTCTGCTGCAAAACTGCTTCTATACAATTGGAGAGAATACTGATCGTCAAAAAGAAAAATGATATTTACTTAACTTTATATATAAAATAATATTTACTTTATTATATTAACAAAACCAAGATATAGTATAATGAATTAGTTTACATTTGCATTGTGTAATTGAAAAAAAGACTTAATATGCCTGTAACAAGTAATGTACTTCAGCTTCCGGGTCAATAACCCCCATCTCGATCGGGTTTTTGTCTAGTTTCCCTGATCCATTGAGCAAATGCTGAGATGGCCCCTTGATTTGCATCTGGACGTAAATGTTGCTTCACTATGCGCACGTTTTGTTGAACTTTCCTTTTGCTTGTAGTGGTAGTAGAGCTAAGTTTGAGTTTCTATTTTGTTAACAATACAGAAAAATCAATTCTGTTCGTTCGTTTACCGTTAAAAATAAATTTTCTACAATTCGGCATCGAACATATCTAGTTTTTGAAATGTTAATCTCTCGCTTTCTTAAATTTATTATTATTATTATTATTATTATTATTATTATTATTATTACTATTACTATTATTTTTTCATCTTTCAACTATTAATATTTAAATTGTTGGGAAGGGACTCTGAAACTCAAGAAAGCGTGCGCAGATGATTTTCTCCCCCATACGTCACATACAGCTTTTTGACTGTTTTCGACTAAATAAATAAATAAACTTTTTATTGCCGTGTTTGGTGACGTCACGTGGAAAATGGCGCGTAAACTTAAGTGAGATTATACCTCGCTTTCCGACATGGCTAGTAGAAGGGAGAAGATGCGAGTTGTGTTCGAACTTATTGTGCTCAATGAAGATAAAGAAACGCCGACGTTTTGTGAGGACGTATTTTAAGAAGAAAGAGGCTGATCCCGGGTTTACGGTGCACCTTAGCCTAGGCTTCCTCGATTACTTGCCTTGACGTGATCCGGTTCTCTCCCAATTTCCAAGAAAGGAAAAGGGGGCTTGTGCAAATTCGGTACAGGAGCCGCAACATTTTTCATAAAACAAAATAAGTTCGTGAACTTCGATTCACGTGGGAGCAAATAATTTTTTTTATAAAAACTGCAATTATTATTTCAGTAAAAAGTTTTAAAATATCTATCACCTACTGTTGATGTATTATAGATTAATCTTAAAATCGATTTACATTAAATATCTTCATTTTTAAACGTAAAAAATTAATGATTAGGGAGTATCTATTGCTAAACCAAACTTTGAACCATTCGATAATCAACCATAGAGGGTTTGTAATATTTATTACTAGTTTTATTTTATTAAACCTTTTTCACAGAAACCCATTTTCGACACCCATTTTACGAGAAAACGCATATAACAATGCAAAATAATACGTGTATGTGCTACCTTAATCGTACTTGACCGTGAGCACGTGACCGTGAATGCGCACATGACCGTGGTTATCATTGGCCTCTTCCAACAATATCTTGCACAGACTTCAATCCAATTCTAGTCTGAGCAACAGCCAGCAGTATCTCTCCGAGGACGGAAACTCAAGAGTTTATATTACGACCGGAATAACGAGCAAGAAATATTGCCAACATCAGAAATATTTATTGCCGCAATGTTTACATTGGTAACTTTTCTTGCGAAATAATATTGCTCGCCCTTTTCTTGCAAGTGTAAAGTCAGCTCAACCCTTTCAGACCTGGCGTCTAGTGAGTTGGACACAACTCTTAATTGGTTATTTCTGACACTTTATTGCGTCAGAATTGTTTGCGATTAATTGTCGTGCTTTTATCGTTTCTTGCGAAGGAATATATAGTTTCATTGTTGTGAGCGTCAATAAAAATTTGTAGAAATCATCTGTAGAGTAAAACCAAATCATTGCTTAAAGGAAAAAACATTTCCAACGAACACAAAACATTCAGGTCTGAAAGGGCTAAACACGGATTTATGAATTTTGACCTCGTTGAGTGCGATGTTTCCAGACATTCAAACGATTTAAAGAAAATAATATTTACCACATTTTTTGTTGTAACGAGAGCACATAATTCGAAGTACTTACATTAACAAAAATAGGTAGGCAAAGAGGTATTTACTTTTAATAAAGTAGGCACACAAAAGGGCATTTATTATTTTGAAAAACAGGAATGCAAAACCCAAAAAATATGACAATGGGCATTAAAAATTAAATATAGTCGAAATGACTAAAGGGATCACAGGTCATTTTCAAACGCAGGGTGAAATTCCACGTGTGTTTAACACGTTTTGAACCCAGAGTCGGAGTACAACACACTTGAAATCAAGCTTCCACTTGCAGAAAAAGACAAAACCAACACCCCTCACGAATAGCTCAGTTTTCCATTTAGATTTTCAACTTCATCGAAATCGGAGCCAGAGAAATCTAGTAGTGCTACAACAGCGCAAACGTTCTCGCAGTATTTGTAAATTTGCAATCTTTGAAAAAAACTGTATAAAATTGTTAAATAACTCCAATGCAACTAGGGAGATGGTTCCTAATGTTGGTGAACTTTTTAGTTACTCGCTACTACTTAAGCAATATAGAGAAAGTTACGTAATGCTACGAAAAAAAGGCACATTTTCGACACAAAAAACTTTAATTGCCGGACTCTGGTAATGAAAAAGTGGACAAGGAGAAAGGAAGGTGGAAAAAGGCTAATTGTCGACACAAAAAACTAATTTCTGGGCTCTGGTAACGAAAAAGTGGATAAATCCAGTTGTTAAGTATAGAAAACATTCCTTTAACACGTGGCGTAGCCAGAATCCATGTTTTGTGGGTAGTTGATACCGAAAAATCGATTGATGGCACAAAGACTTTCCATCCGTCTGTCTGTGAACAATGCTGGCGGCTTAACTGTTTAGCCAATTATCTCCAAAGTTGATATTCTCCAAGCGATCTGGTTGATGTCGCGTCCCCTTGAATTTGAAATCGATATTTAGTACACTGTAGTAGTTATATGTAGTACACTTTTTCGAAAATTTGAGTACTTTTTGCGTAATTTTGCTTAAAAATGCGGGCGAGAAAGTAGGTGCTGTTTTAGCCTCACTAGTTTTTCCGTGATCTCCGACACGACAAATAGTTATTTACGACATATGTATCATAAAACATCATATTACCATAGAAGTTAGGAAAATTATTAAACGAGGCTCGAGTTTGAAAACAAATCTAATATTGTATAATATGTTACAATTCAAATATTGTAGAACGGTAGATACACTTTGTAAAAATACAAGTGAACTATACTTTTTGTTCTAACTTAACTTTTTGTCCTACAAGAAGTAGTATACTGATGTTGATAGTTGTTCTGTCATCGTTTTTCTCTAATATCTCTTGCGTCACACAAATGAAACTATTTTGTAGATCTAACAAAGTTTTCAGTCAAAACATTCAAGTATCCCTTCACATGCATCCGGGTTCGTATCAAATGTTGCATTACATCTAGACTTCAATACACCAACATACCGGGAGTGGTAGCTCAGTGCATCAACTGGTGTCACTGCAGCGCCTCTGACCGGGAGGTCCTAGGTTCCCACTCCCCACGGCGGCAGGATTTTCGACACTAGCTTTTCAGCTAGGTCGAATTCAGTCGCTGTCTGGAGGAGAATTCTAGCGGCCGGCTGCTTTGATCGGTAGTTTTCGGTGGTTTCTCCGATCAACACCAGGCGAATGCCGGAGCAGTACCGTAACAAACGGGCCACGGACCGCGCGCGATCTTTCCTTCCCCTTCCTTGTCCTATTATTTCCCCTTACACACACACACACACACACACACACTAACATGCACTACACTACCACATATTCCGGGAGACCGGTCGGGAGCTTAGAGCCTGTCCCGAGAGAGAAAAACATACACTACACTTACGGGACTAATGACCAAAGCCGTTGACGCACCCGGAAACACGAAAAATCAATCAATCTTACACCAACATTTCAAGGCAAGATTGAAGAAATATGTCCAAAGTATCACCAACGTCTGGAAATACATTCCAATCATCTAGGTCTAAAACAACGTGATAAGAGTCAAGAAATTTCTCGTCTCAATAAGTCCCTCCTGTCTTCATCTCCCCCACCGTTCTGACAATTAACAAACAGTTATTTTATTTTGTTTCAATATTGTTTAGTAGTAGGAAAATCACGGGATCGGTCAATTAATGGATTACACTAGTTTGCCAACGTTTCGGAATATTTTATTCCATCATCAGGGCTTACGTAAGCGTTGCGTACGTTGGCAAACTAGTGTAATCCATTAATTGACCGATCCCGTGATTTTCCTACTACTTATTAACGGTCGTGATTTCTACAATGGTCAATATTGTTTGTAATTCCATAATCATCAGAATGCTCAACAATAATATTCGAATATTGTTGTAATAATGATTTAATGATCCTTTTGTAATAGAGTTGTGAAGGATACCAAGTAAAGGACATTGTGTATGTATAATAGAAACAACGAAAAACAAATGATTCTTACTTCGTTGGAATTACTTCGTAAGGATGTATTGTTATCATGCACCGAAAAACGGAGAATTTTTGACAAAAAACTCTTACTGCCGAGCCCTGGTAACAACAAAAGTGGAAAAATGTTGTTCCTATATATAGCGAATTACATCCTCCAATACGTTTGTAGTCGGAATCCCTGATTTGTGGGTCCTCGTTACCCCAACGATCTATTGACGACAAAACGTTTGTCTGTCCGTCTGTGGTCAACGCAAGCACCTAAACTCTACACGTGTTTTTATAATGAAATCTGTAATATATATATATATATATATATATATATATATATATATATATATATATATATATATATCAAAATCATTTTTTGTGATGGAATGTCATAAGTGTGTGGTGTAATAGGTGAGACGACTGCTGGAGGAACTTGTGCACTTCTCGAATCTCATCCGTGGCGAATAATTTTTGGAAATGTGAAAATACGGAGATTTGAGCTCATTTTAGCAGAAAATTGTTAAGTTTTCGAGAAACTTTCTATGTCATTATTTAAAGCACATGTACTCATAAATATAATGTGAAGTAATTGTCTCTGATGTAAATTATTAACGACGTGAGAGAAGTCAAAAAAATACATTTTTGAAATATTTGAAGAAACAAAAGAATAGAGCAATATGGCGTTTGTCACCGAATAGGGTACATTTGGCACTACACCTACCAAAAATTTAAAGAATAAATTTGAAGCAGTTTTTGAAAAACTCTTGTTTTTGTAACTTTTTAAAATTGCAAATATTACACGCATTATTTCACGAAAACTAATAACATTTTAAAAAATGTAACTGACCTAATTGAAAGAACTGATTATGAACACGAATTTCATTTAAAGGTAAAATATCTATCTTTAATTTTGTAGTTGTAGGAAGACGCCGGAAATAATACAAACTTTCAAAAATATTCCATTTTCAAAAATTCAGAGTTAACCCTGAAAATCGGACCCATGCCCCCTTACATGTGTATTTTACTCTATTCTTACAAGAAATTTAAAGAAAAAATTTGGAGCAATTTTTGAGAATTTTGAAAATGACGTGACTCTTTTTTAATATTATTGAAGTAATATTTCGGTTGTACTACTAGGAAAGTAAAAAGTTGAGAAAATGTAAAAAAATGTACTTTGGGCGACGATAGATGGCAGCTGGACAGAGAATGGAGCAAAATCTTAAAGCCAGACCACACCAAGGAAATTAGAGAACTATACTACGAGAAAGTCTATGCCATTCTGTAGTACCTGTAGTTTGTTTATTGTTCACAGTTGAGGCATTTCGAGTAATGACAACTGACATTTCGGGCGAATTTAGAATTATTAATTCTAAGTGGAATAAGTAGGAGTTCACTTTTTTATCTCACTTTTTAAGAATGTTCCTTACGAAATGTCTTTCCATTTTGCAAAATTTCAAAAATAAACAAAAAATGACATTTGGCTCGCACAGATAAATTAATGTAGATGGTAGCCACAAATTGATTTTTTTCCTCTGCGACATCAAATGTCAGTTAATATTAAGTACATCTGAACGCCTCAACTGTAATTTTTAAAATTGTAAATTCATTAAAGTGATTAGGCGGAAGAGCAGGAATCAAGGACTGAGCCTCGCCATAAATAAAGACAATTATTATTATTATTATTATTATTATTATTATTATTATTATTATTATTATTATTATTATCACTATTATTATTTTCTCATCTTATTGGTACATTTGAATGAAATGCACAGATATACAAAATCAAAGCACAATACATCTATTTTTTAAAAAGAATTTATAATACATTGTTTCCCATGAATTTCCGCACTATCCTTGTTGTTGAAATAACAACTGCCTTCTGCATGGGTTTGTACAGGTCTTCCTCAAACCCAGTTGCTTAAGGCCCCCTATCGGACTCCTAGGGATGACTCTGGTGCTTGAAACAATTATCGAGATTTATTATTATTATTATTATTATTATTATTATTATTATTATTATTATTATTATTATTATTATTATAACAAGGTTCACACGTCCTTTACCCTACACGATTCCAAATGTTTCAATGAAAGTTTGATGCAGTGCCAGATTTTTTATTTTCCTAAAACATTCTCAAAGTCATGTTTCATAAAAATAATATTTGCAAAAACATCTTTGAGATATAATAAATATCTCAAGATACTCGTAGGTGCAATTCAGCCGTAGGAGTCTTCTGCCTGTAGGAGCCTTTAGTCACCGGCTGCTCTTATCGCTAGTTCACGGTGATAATTCACTGAACATGTAAGTGAATCATTCATTTTTAAAAAAGCATTAACATTTATATCCTAATAATTACTAAGAAATTATATTACGCGATCCAGAAGGAAAATGTGTAGTTCTTACCTGTTGATGCCTCCAGAAGTCTCCATTTTTAATGAAAAAAAAACGCCAGGTTTTTGTATTATTAGTCGATAACTAGGATTTTTTCAGTCAAAAATAGACGTAAATGCTTTTTACATTATATAGACCGTCTTAGTTACATAGGCGAACATAAAAACAAATGGCACAACTCTAGGAGAACATTCACAACTCTAGCATATCGTAAAATATGTAACACTACGGCGAACACCGCTTGAGTTGGAGCACATCTCCAAAAGGAATGAGCGTTCCTTATACGTATCTCGGCGAAAGAAAGTTACAGGAGTTGCGTAACCACCTGTTTGGAAGCGTTTTTTGCTAATTTTTTTTATTTTAACGGAGCGTCCGAAAACAAATGTAGAAAAGCCGTCAAGGACTGTAAGGTTTGACTTTGGGAACGGCTTTGGTTCGTCACGTGTGAAGTGAACAAAAAATACAGTGAACGCGGTACTGTTTCCTCCACACTTGCGAATACGTAACCAAATTCGTCAAGGACTGTGAGTAAGGTTTGACTTTGGGAACGGCTTTGGTTCGTCACGTGTGAAGTGAACAAAAAATACAGTGAACGCGGTACGGTTTCCTCCGCACTTGCGAATACGTAACCAAATTTGTTGTGCCTTCTTCATGGCTCAACGCGTCGCATAATCCCCATTGGGCGTTGAGCGCTTAGGAATAATCCTTCGTTACTATTTTTTTAAGTCATAGTCTTTGGACGTGATCCGCCATTACGTAGTGAGTGAGTCCGTTAGTCGTCAAGAAGACCGCCAGGTAGCATCTTCGCGTATATCCCTCTTTCTTGAGCGCTCCCAAGTCACTAATATAACAATAATTGCGTCACAAATTTAACAATACATGCTAATCTCAAATGTTATCGGTTGTTCGATAAACAATTTAAAGATACCCCAGAGATGAAGTACATGAGATGAGAGGCGAAGAGATAACACCAGAAAGGAATACCACTTGAAAAGGCAAAACTGTTGGATAAAATCCAACAGCTCGAGTGACGGAAGTTTAATGTCAAGTACATTTCTTTGAAAATTTTAATAGTTTTCGAACAATTTCGATTGAAGTAGGGTAAAATTTAAAAACAAGATTTTCTCAAAAACGGCTCCAAATTTTCCTCAAACGTTTTGTTCGAATAATGCTAAATGTACTATATGAGATATTATTAACGCTATTTTTATGGGTTCGTAGCTGTAACGAAGATGAACGGGTGACCGCTCGGTGACGCTGGAAGACATCCATCGAGGTGATCGTTGGATGACTGCAGGTGAATTGAGGGAGATAATGCTACACAATTTATCTGCACTCACCCGACGCAGATGTATTTGCGTTTATGCACCACGATTTATCTGCAGTCAATTTATCGGCAGCCATGAATGATGTCATCGATTTGTTGAACGTTGCGTGGTGTGACTTCAGTCACCGACCTGCCGCTCCGCTTTTCATCAGCTAACGATGTTTGCCCTTCAGCTTCATTACAGCAACGAACCCATTGTCTAACAGTGCTTTTTCCGTGGTTTCTCCAATCAACACCAGGCGAATGCCGGAGCAGTACCCTAACAAACGGGCCACGGACCGCGCGCGATCTGTCCTTCCTCTTCCTTGTCCTATCCTCTTCTCTTACACAAACACACACACACTAACATGCACTACACTACCACATATTCCGGGAGACCAGTCGGGAGTTTAGAGCTTATCCCAGCTGAAGCGGTACCCCGCTGGTGGGAGAGTCCTGGTTAGGGGAAACCCCACTAGCCGATGGTATGTCGGCACCGGATCTCACCATCCAGCGGGGGAAGATCACCGCCATCTCCCGAGAAGAAAAACATGCTCTACACTCACGGGACTAATGACCAAAGCTGTTGACGCGCCCGGAAACACGAAAAAATCAATCAATCAATCAATCAATCTAACAGTGCTTACATCCAGTGTTGCACCACCGTTCACATTTTTCAGTATTTCATGAATAAGAATGGACATTTCACCTTCTGCATTCAAGAATTTAACTACACTACGCTTACTGATACGAATATCGATGTTGGCCATTTTTAAGCACCCACATGTTGACGCAGAAAGTTATAACTGCACTGGATTGTAGAAGATGATTTGAGTTTGAGGAAATATGTCGTAAATTAATTCCTCTATTACGTTGTGTAATCAGATTTCACGATTTGTGGTTCTTGATACCGAAAAATGACTTTACGACGAAACATCCCTCCGACTGTCTATGTGTTCGTTTGTGAACAATATTTACACCTTCGTAGAATTATTCTTAAATGAATATTCCGCAATCGATCTGACCCGACTCAAAGCTCTTCGATTTTGAATAACATTCTCTAAATTTTGGGAGTATTTTACATAACGCCTCCGAAACATTTTCAAAATTTTCTCAAAAATGGCTCTAAATTTCCTTTAAATTACTTGTAAGAAAATAGTGAAAATACAGTTAAAAATGGCAAAGGTCCGATTTTCACTGTTATCTCTGAGTTTTTGAAAATTACAAAAGTTTAATTTTTTCATCCGAGCGCAAAAACACCTTTCCAATCCCATTCCCGCTACCTTTCTTAGGGCTGGGTTGATCCTCCATCTTCATGATCTCGAAAAACTGTGAGTGGATATAAAATATTCGAATTAGGTAGGGTCAGATATCGACATTTGAAAAAGAAACCGAGGGGATAATACTAGCTTCGAGATATCTCCGGTGGATATTCGCATGTTGAAAAGTTTTATTTGTGCTTTGCAAGTTCATAATAAAAATAAAATTTAAACATCTTACTTGGGTTGGGACTTTTAGGGAAATGTATATTTCCCCCCTCAATCTTGAGTGTTGAAAATGTAGTGGAAATTCAAATAGGCCCCGTAGTTTCCCTATACCAAATTCTATATCACCTAAAAATAAATATTTTGATTAAGTTAGATAAAAATAAATATTTTTGGTGAAACCAATATTATTACATATTTTGTTAATTTATATGAATGTGAGTATTTTAAGAATTTTCAAGTTTAGTACTTCGGAGTTTTTTTAAAGACTTGCCACTTTCAGAGTGCAAAGTGATATTGTATATTCCACTAAACATATGAAATAGCCGCCAGATTGATCAAATAAGTTCAGCAAGTTTGGGAATTGGGAAATGAATTGCGATGACACATAAAATGCGAGTACTTACGTATTAAAACACAACGCAGGTAATTAATGTTTAACCACTTCTATTGGGTGTCAGAATTTTAACTTTAAAGGACAGGGAATAAGGACCTCAAATGAGGGGATCGAGATAGTTCTGCGTCCTAGAAAGTGGCTTTGGCTCCCAATCCTTGTGTTATAACTTGATATAGTTATTAAATAATGTTATGAGGATTGATAATGATAAGGCGTATTGATTAACTCAACACATAATGTATTCTGTATTTTTTGCTCAGTATACATTGTATTAACTAAAAAATAAACACGTGAATAGATAATAAACATCATTGTTCATCACCGGGAGCGGTAGCTCAGTGCATCAACTGATGTCACTGCAGGGCCTCTCACCGGGAGGTCCTAGGTTCGAGTCCAGACGGCGGCAGGATTTTCGACACTAGCTTTTCAGCAGTACCCTACCAAACGGGCCACGGACCGCGTGCGATCTGTCCTTCCTCTTCCTTGTCCTATCCCCTCCCCTTACACACACACGCTTACACTAACATGCATTACACTACCACATATTCTGGGAGACCGGTCGGGAGCTTCGAGCTTGTCCCGGCTGGGGCGGTGTCTCGGTGTTGGGAGAGTCGTGGTTAGGGGGAAACCCCGCTAGCCGACGGTAGGTCGGCGCCGGATCTCGCCAACCACCGGGAGATCACCGCCATCTCCCGAGAAAAAAACATGCACTACACTAACGGAACTAATGACCAAAGCAGTTGACGTGACCGGAAACACGAAGAAATCAATCAATCAATCATTGTTCATCGCTAAGGTTGAGCGATCCAGATGGCGCTGCCCATTAAGGAAGTAAAGATGTATAATACTTTGTAATGAAGAATTTGTATCTGCAGCGTGGGAGTATTCTCAGGGTCGAATGTATTCAATTTCTTACTTAATTTCAATACAATACATTAACTACTTCCATTCAAAATTCCATTTAGTTATTTCAATTTAATAGATTCATTATTCCAAAATCCCTTGCTCTAACTGGTATCTGTTTGTGTGATGAGTGTGCAATCTGGGTGACATTGAGGAACTGGCTCCATCAGCGAGAAAAATGGTGTTCCCACCTAGTAGAACCACTAATAACCACTGGCACATAAGTAATGGTACTAGATGTACATTTTAAATTTAATCCTAATTCCCGAGTTATTACTTTTTATTACGTTTTACAAGATTGCAACGATGAGAAATCTTGACGAGGAATTAAAATGAAATGGTAATGTAAATGTAACTTATATCTCGTTAATTAAAATGATTTCTTTAAGAGTGTGCAAGATTATCATTGCAAGTCTTGCATAACATACTTCATTGCTATTATTTTATGATTTCTCGACGCAACGCGACGCGACGCGACTCTGCCTCTGGTCGAGTGTTGAGGGCTTTTTCCGGAGTAATTCTTCATTAATATTTGTAATAGTAATTTTTGACCAACGCCCTCTGTAATATAGAGCGATTTTCTTAAGGATGAACCAAAGTGACTGCTGGTGCTGGTAACATAACTGAAGATTCTGTGGTCGTTGTGCCCTCGAGCCCATTAGACTTCCTTCCCGCATTCGTTCCTTTGCAGTTGGCTAACCTGTAAATGGCTTCGACACTTCCTTTTGTGGTGTCCTTGTTCGACAAAAACATAGTGCGCTGCGAGAAATGATTGATATTAGGAAGTGCAGTGTTATGTGCTCTTCTGTAAAAATTCTTTTTTTCTTTATATATTACATTGAATTTACTTTTTGTGCGGTAAATATTATGCTTGTTTTAAAACCGATACTTGAATGCGAGATGAGTACCGGTGCACGTGTTTTCGACTTAAAATCATTTTTCTTTCTTTTTTTACATTCGTGGCAGTTTTCTTTTACTGATTGTGAGAGCGTGTTAAGGGATTTTCCACATACGTAATGAAATTTAATATTTCCAGGACTCACGTACGTGCATATACCACAGCGAAACTCTTAGATTTCTTCATAGGGATGTTTTCACAGGATGCCATTAGCACTTTACGATGGGGCGTGACTGAATAGCTGTCGCGGCGGAGGGATACTTCTCTGAAATACATGTGACGTTCACTTGTTTTCGCGAACTGTCACTTTGGCTCATCCTTAGGAAAATCGTTCTATAGCTGTCGCGGCGGAGGGCTACTTCTCTGAAATACATGCGATGTTCACTTGTTTTAGCTAACTGTCACTTTGGCTCATCCTTAGGAAAATCGTTCTGTACAGAGGGCGCTGTATTTACGTATGTCTTGTCAGTCAGTTGTCAGAAGCACTGCCAGGTAGCATCTCCGCGTACGCGCCTCCTACCACGCGCTCCTGCGTCACTATCCTGCGGCCAGAATAGGGAAGGAATTGCGATAAGGATAGAGTTTACTCCACCTGTGCTCGCTGGATTTTGCCTGTCTGTTCAGCGTACTTGTGGCGCTTTTGCTTGGCGAGTGGGTTGAGTAGCTTGGCGACAGCGGTCACTGCCGATCCCAAACCCGAAGAAAGGAGGGGAGTCTCTAGTGTGGCTTTGCTTCCACTTACGTCACATTTCTATTTTCTTTCCTATTTGGTCTCTATTGGCCCCATTGTGTTTTCGACCCCGACACTATTAGATTTCGAGGGCTAGGGAGTCGTTCCTTTTCTGATCTTCACATTTTCTCATACTGTTACTCAACTTACTTATCTGTCTTTCTATCCTTCTGTGTTTCGTCTTATTTCTTCTTAGGAGTGTGGATTCACTATCCCCTGTCTGCCAACGGCCTCGAAACTGGAGGACGGATGAGCGGACAGTGGTTGTGGGTTGGGCCACTCACCTTGGGAATTAAAATCTCCCTAAAGTGTGGTCCGGAGAGGGGGGCTCGTAGCCATAGAGAAGGCAATACCCCTAGGGGAGAAAACCCCAAGAGTAAATCCTCGCCCTCCAGGATGGGGTTGGGACGTAGGGCCAGCACCCCCGCTCCTGCAAAAACACTTCACCGCTTCCGAACCTAGCAATAGAAGAAGCTGGACACCCAACAGGCAACGACTTGGCGATTGGAAATGGACAATGAATATTGGTACATGGAATATTCAAGGGTTACGAACTAAAATGGTCGAAGTCTTGCAGGAAATGAAAAGATTTGATATGGATATTGTCGCTCTTACTGAAACAAAAAAGAAAGGGAAAGGTACTGAAACAAGCCCTTCTTTCTACCAGCAAATTTCGTAATTTTACAAATTATTAATTACGTTATATTTATAACTCATTTCGTTTGAATAACACTCATAATTATTTTCCGAATAATTTAGTTATTGATTTGAGCGATAAGAAATAATCACCACTGTAACCCCGATGTTTCCTACTTAATTTTAATATTTCTCATCCAAAATTATATCGTGCTAGCTCAGTTAATTGGGTTCGAAGTTCATAATTGTTGCTACTTACTCTGCAACTAATCTTATCAAAATATCTACTACTGGATTGCACGTAACGAATAATGATAGTCAGCTTTCTTTTAAAGTAAAAATTGGACTTTAGTATAATGTGAAATATTATGATTCTGATAAAAGCTAAACAAGAATTGTTACATTGTTAATCAAAATGAAATTATATCATAAAGTCCTCCGCCTAATGTTCGCGATCAAGTTCAAATTCTCCCAGCGATACTATTTTTACCCGTTACTTCCCTTACTTGCGTCACGGGTGGACGCCTATGCACGTACGATTACTTTGTAGAATTCCTTCATCTCTTCCCACGAGAACGTATTATCCTAATATAAGAAACGATAGACTTAATTATAATACAAGTTATCGGTTTTGGTTGTCAATCAACAGTCTTCCCTCGACCTTGTAAAATGTCAGGAGCCGACCCGCTCATTACCGCGTTGCTAGAGAGAGTGTCACTGTTCTTCCTAAAACCCAAAGCATCTGAACTCTATATCATCCTCTTTTGTCTAACAAAAACAATACTATTTCCGCCTCCACCCGGTCATTTGCACATTCTCTTCACCTAGCGAAAATGACCTTCAACGCCGGTTGTTTACTTGTCACACAGTGACCCTCCCCCCGCGATCGTCTATTGACACATCTATATTCTACTTCATATAAATGACATTTTCATAAACAAAAATGGTTCATTTTGGTATAACACAGTACCGAAGATTTAGATATTCTTTCTTTCTTTCAAATAACTTTCTTTCACTTTCTTTCAAATAACTATTAACTAAGTCTATTCTATTAACTAAGTCATTTCTATTAACAAAGTGATCTTGGACGGATAATTACACTAAACAATTAAAAACACTTCCAAGAAATTAATAACTATTATTAAAGGGACATTTTTAATGTTTTTCGTTAACAACAGCCGCTTCGGCTGGCCTCTTTTTAAATGGCGACCTTTTATAATTTTTTGTTATTTACGTTAGTAAACACGCACTTAGCCCCTTAGCAACCAACCATCTAAATACTGCTTTAAGAGCGCGTCCATAGCAACGGCCGCTAAAATATTTTTAATGGACTCTCGATCATTTTAGCGACCGTTGCTATGAACACTATGCTTGCATTAATAGAAAAAAACATTCAACTGTCTGATCACAAACAAAGCATCCAGTACCACCAACCCTTGCTACAGAAAATCAAGAGTAATGACAATTCTGAACTCGCGAAAGTGATAAAAGTTTATTTTTAATAAGCGATAAACTAAAATAACAAAAATCATTGTATGTAACTCGTCCTCTATTAGTCTTTAAGGACTTAGACGGAAGGTTAACTACTCGGCTTCGCTATCGCTCCGCCTCGCAGTTAACCTTCCGGCTGCGTCCTTAAAGACTCGTTTAGAGGACTCGTGACATAAATATCTACTAGTGAAAACCCGTCAAAATTTGACGGTGAGATCTGAGATAAATGTAAAATACTGTGACCAGACTAATGTTCACAATACGTTGCATTGTTTGGATCTTCAGGGTATAACGAAGATGTTCTGTGATGTGAGTTTCCAAAATTTTGAACACGTATGGCCCATGGGCAGGTGGCAATGCAATATCGGTGCCAAATTGCACAAAAGAAAGAGCACTATTATACTGACGGATATTATTTCTAAAGTTTTTTGATGTGTCATCATGTCCTATAAACAATTTTGATTTCTTCTGGCATATTGCTCGAAGGTAAACTTATTTTTCCATTTAAGCAACACAGAGTAAACTCGTTTGCAGAATTTCTCTCACATGGGAAGTGCAAAGCAGAACAAAACTGACATTTCATAGACAACGAACCAACAGAGAACGAAATGACCTCACTAATACGACTTCTACACTGACTTTCTCTTTCCCTGCGTCCACTTACTGTACGTTTGCGTCTTTTAGGGCGCGTGGGCAACGATCGACATAACCTATGTACAACTTCACTACTTAAGTACAACCGAGCAAAACCCACTGTCCGAATGTTCTCTACAAAATTAATCCAAAAGAAAATACATGCCAACTATCAACGCCACAATGCAATTATTACACTGAAACAAAACCTTGACGAATTGTGAACAAATCTTAACAATCAAAACAAAACATCAAGCAGCGCCACCATGAAGCGGCTTTGGAAGAAACCAATTGACTATTGATAAGCGTACTATTAAAGAATGATTGAATTAATTAATTTACACCGTAAATGTTGGTGAATCAACACTAACAGTATCTGATAACACATCTAGAGATCACGTTCTTTCATTTAAAGGAAAAAATACTACAATCGGTTCAGTAGAAGCTCTAAACGAAGCCATGGCAGAATACCTTATTTTTTTAAATATATAGATACTTGATGGGGTTTGAAAGAAGCGCCGTAGCGCGATGTCTACCACCTTCGCTACAACTTTTCACACTTCAAGGTCGTGACACTGCGACCTTAATCATTGTAAATATGCATTCCTCTAATTTACTCATTGCAGCATGACTATTAGCAGTTCAACGTACAGAAGAGCAGGGTCCGTAGAATAAAAAAGAACGCCACATTGTGGTGGCAAATCAGGGTACTTACAGTTGGCGTTTTCAATGTAAACTCTCCGTGTTATTCACAAGTGATGTGGTACGAACAATTCGATTACTCATTGGGAAGATCTCACCTAATGCCACTATAACGATCACTGTTTTCAACACAAACATCTTCATTGCCAGTATCACTAGGGTGATAAATATAAAAATAAAACTAGGGTGAAATTATAATATATTATTCTTCAGTATTGTGTTATACTTCCATCATATTCTCATTTATATCAGCTTCTTTAAAAGTTTTTTTGTATGTTCAACGACCTTTTTCCAGACAATGATTTGGACCTAAACTTCAAAACTTAAACCACAGAAGAGAATGTGAAAGAATTTACTTGAACGACAGTATTTCGGCTCATTTACTACCTGAGATATGGCATAATATTCTGGGGAAATACATCTTATAGCTCCCAGACTTTTAGATTACAAAAACGAATTGTACGAATAATAACCAAATCCCACCCACGTGATTCATGTAAGCCTCTCTTTATTCATCTAGGAATTCTACCATTACCGTGTCTTTTTATTTACGAATCAGTGGTTTTTGTAAAAAATGACTTGCTCAAGGGCGGGAATATTTTTTCAGAAAATGCCGAAGTCTATTACTATAACACTCGACGTAGAAATCATATTCATCAGGTGACAGTATCAACAGCTCATTACAAAAATTCACATACAATACATGTACATTATTTTACAACACTTTGCCAGATGACATTAAACGATTAAATTCAATAGAAAAGTTTAAATCACAAGTGAAATCGTTTCTGCTGCATAACTGTTTCTATACAATTAGAGACTATACTGAGCATCACAAGAAAAGTAACATTAATTTTAACAATGATGCATAATGCATTAATTACCATATGGACTGTATAAATAAGTATAAACAACCTGTAACAACTATTGTACTACAGCTTCCGGGTCAATGACCCCCATCTCGATCAGGTTTTTCGTCCAGTTTCCCTGATCCATTGAGCAAATGCTGAGATGGCCCCTTGTTTTGCTTCTGGACATAAATGTAACTTCATTTTCTGTGCACGTCTTCTAGAATTCAGTGGGAAATACAATTATTCAAATTATCGTTTCCATGTCGCGGCAGGAAGTTATAAGAGCCAAAATTTATTGCTTATTTATCTTTGAAAATAGATTTTATTACATGGGAGTTTTTTTTGTTGTTTTTTTCTCCCTTGCAAAATTCAAAATTTATTGCCTATTTACCCTTGAAAATAGATTTTTTTACATGGGAGTTTTTTGTTTTTTTTTCTCCCTTTCAAAAATTCAAAATTTAAGTAGTATATGACTTAGTGTAGGGATCACAGAATTTTGAAAATGTGCACACAATTCACTTTTCCCCATAGCACGTCATACGCAGTTTTTAACTGTTTTTTTTGACGTTAAATAAATAAATAAATACTCCGGAAACACCTTTGAAAAAGTATCCGTGACCGAACTTTACGAGTGTCTCTATCATAGATTGATTAATTGATTGATTTTTTCGTGTTTCCGGGCGCGTCAACTGCTTTGGTCATTAGTCCCGTTTGTGTAGTGCATGTTTTTTCTCGGGTGATGGCGGTGATCTCCCCCGCTGGATGGCGAGATCCGGCGCCGACCTACCGTCGGCTAGTGGGGTTTCCCCCTAACCAGGACTCTCCCATCAGCGGGGCACCGCCCCAGCCGAGACAAGCTCTAAACTCCCGACCGGTCTCCCGGGATATGTGGTGGTGTAGTGCATGTTAGTGTAAGTGTGTGTGTAATGGGAGAGGATAGGACAAGGAATGGGAAGGACAGATCGCGCACGGTCCGTGGCCCGTTTGGTAGGGTACTGCTCCGGCATTCGCCTGGTGTTGATTGGAGAAACCACGGAAAACTACCGATCAGAGCAGCCGACCGCTAGAATCCTCCTACAGAAAGCGACTGAATTCGACCTAGGTGAAAAGCTAGTGCCGAAAATCCTTCCGCCGTGAGGAGTGGGAACCTAGGACCTCCCGGTCAGAGACGCTGCAGTGACATCAGTTGATGCACTGAGCTTCCGCTCCCGGTATTCCTGTCCGAGATGGGGTGCGGCGCTCACGCTCGTAACCTAATCGTACCTTTTGTCGTGCACAAGGCGATGTGTACAATTCATCGGCAACGCGGGTCGCTGAATTGCTGAAGTAACCGACACCCGGTTGGCCCAGTGCCTGTCGTCGCCAAGGAAACGTAGAGACGCCGCCGAACTCTCAATACCAAACTCTCATCTCCCGCACAAGGTGCATATAATATGGTGTGCCGATACGCATCTTCCCCCTCCACATGTCCCAGCGCGTGACGTCACGTGGGGAGCAAACCTACAGTCAAGGTGCAACTCGCGCAATTTTTCTTCAACAATGGATTGAAGAAATGCAGGGGGAGTGGGGGTATTAGCCACAAAGTCGGTCACTAGAGTATTTACAGTATTGCTAAACTCTGGAAAATCAAACTCAACCTGCTATAGAGCAATTTTCCTAAGGATGAGCCAAAAGTGACAGCTAGTGCTGGCGACATAACTGAAGGTTCTGTGATCGTTGTGCCCTTGAGCCCAATAGACTCCCTTCCCGCATTTGTTCGTTTGCAGTTGACTAACTTGAAAACGGCTTCGACACTTCCTTTCGTGGTGTCATTGTCCAACAAAAATATAGTGCGCTGTGAGAAATAATTGATATTAGGAAGTGCAGTGTTATGTGCTCTTCTGTGAAAATTTTTTTCTTTATATATTACATTGAATTTACTTTTTGTGTGATAAATATTATGTTTATTTTAAAACCGAGACTTGATTGCAAGATGCGTACCGGTGCACGTGTTTCCGACTTAAAATCATTTTTCTTTCTATTTACATTCGTGGCAGTTTTCTTTTACTGATTGTGAGAGCATGTTAAGAGGGTTTCCACATACGTAATTAAATTTAAATATTTCCCGGACTCACGTACGTGCGTATACCTCAGCGAAACTCTTAGACTTCTTCGTAGGGATGTTTTCACAGGCGCAATTAGCACTTTACGAAGGGGCGTGACTGAACAGCTGTCGCGGCGAAGGGATACTTCTCTGAAATACATGTGATGTTCACTTGTTTTCGCGAACTGTCACTTTGGCTCATCCTTAGGAAAATCGTTCTATACGTGTGCGGCCAGGTCATCGCTCTGGGTAGGCAACAACAGGGACACTAGATGGGAGTTTTAAGTGCCTCCCTTGAAGATCCTGGACCTGCCTCAGCCATTTCTTTAGATAAAGGTAATAAAGCTGAACAGGAGTTCTAGAGTATGAAATAAACTAGCTTGGACTAGCTTCTGTTTCGCGCCAACGAAGTTTTAATACTTAGAATGTTATCATCAGTGCTCGCTGCGAGCTTTTGTCTTCAACTGTTTTTTGCTCAAGGGGGGGGGAAGCAACGTCATCGTTCAAGAAAAGTTGCCCGAGTAGAATGCACCTTGCTCCCGCAGTATAGTGACAAATTGGACATCTTTGAATCAGTATGACGGCTACTCAGACTCTACATCGGAATGGCATACAACTCCTGCACGCTTTGGCTATCTAATGAACAATGTACAAAATTAGCTGTGTACTCAGTACTCACTCCCAAGGGCGTAGTTTTGTTTCAACACAGTCAAAAAATTGTGGAGCGGAACGCCCACACCTAGGCCGCTATTCTTGTTTCCCTATTCTTCATAGCACTGGATAACTTCTCAAAAAGTTTTTATTTTGAGTTTATCATATTCGTATGTGTGATGGTTTTTTTTTTGTGCTGACTCCCGGCATGCTTCCGGCATAACGTAGAAACTATGTCAAATGCCTTTTCAATATCTTAGAGAATTGCAATAGTATGTTGTTTTACATGAAAAGAATATTCATCTTTTTTGTTAAGAAGTTGATGAGTTGCATGTTTGAGTAAAATCCAAATTGTGGAGAGGGAAAAATTTTATTAGATGTTACGATGTGCGTGTTAGTCTATGTAAAATAAAGAGTTTCAAAGATTTTAGAAAGAGAGGAAAGTAAACTAATTGGTCGATAATTTGTGGGATTTCTAGGGCCTTTTGGGGGTTTGGGAATGGGAAGTATAATTGCTATTTTCCTGTTAGATGGGAAGTAATTAACTCTTAAGGCTGAATTGAAAAAGGAAGTAAAAGCGACTATTGTTCTATTACCAAAAGACTTGATTGTTTGGATATTAATTAAATCAATTCCAGGCGATTTACGGGTTTTAAGTTTTTTAATGATTGAAACAATTTCAGAAGAGGACATAAAATATATATTTTGATGAGCATTAAAGTTGGGAAAAGAGAGAAAATTGTTAATATGATTATGAAATGATGAGCTTGTAACAGACTTAGGAGTAAAAGATTCTTGTAAATAATGTTCAAGTTTTATCATAATCGTTTTGGGCTGTAATCGAATTATGCTTAAGAACGGGAATTGATTTTTTTCTTTGCAAATTCTTTGGACTGTGAACCAAAGTTTCCTAGTTGAATAAAGTTTTTATATTCATTATATTTGTGTTGTCAAAGTTTTGATTTAATAATTCTAGATATTTTTTAATTTAGCTTTGATATCAGAACGTCTAGTTTGTTGCCGATAGCGCCTGAGAGTATGGTTTGTTTTAGTGAGGTTAGATATTTGTAATAGTAAATGTTTATAGTTTGAGTAGTTAGTTTTGGAGTAAATCTAGAACAATAATGTAGGTTTGTGAATTATTGTATTAGTGAAATATGATAAGTAGTTATCAATGCTTTTTTATGTTAAATCATTTGGAAATTTAATATTATCTTCAAGGAGTGCTGTAAATTTGTTCCAGTTAATTTTTTGAAGTAATGGATAAGAATTAGTTATTAATATTAAAAGAGTAATTAAATATTTATATAACTGGGTAGTGATCAGAATCAAGTTCAGGAAGTACAGTTTGAGTGACAAATCAACGTAAATTTAGTGTAATCATTAGGTCTAAAATATCAGGAATGACGTTATCAGTATAAGACTAAGTAGTGGGTTCATTGGGTGCGTGAATTTGAAGTTTATGAGTGGTGAGAAGAGTGTAATTTACAACCATTAGGGTTAGTACTATTACACCCCTCATTTGTTTTTACAATTTAACTTGCCTATTAGTAAGATAATGTTTTTAACATTGTTAAAAATGTTTTTGAACGTTAAACGCGGAAATGTATATTTGGAAGGTTTATAAGCAACTATTATGTGATATTGTATTTGATTAATGTAATGGTCAGTAATTCAAGTGAGGGTGAAATAGTAGTGTGTATTAAAGTGTCTTAATTTAGGAGATATTATGATAGCAACACCACCAGATGCAATGCTATCAAGTATGTCATACCTATATATTTTGTAATCGTGCAGGGAAAATTTTTCATTTGGAATAAGATGAGTTTCTGTGATGCAAGCTATTTGTACATTGTGAATATGGAGGAAGTGTTCAAATATTTTATGTTGCCTTTTAATGCCATTGGCATTCCAGTTAAGTATAGTGAACTGATTAGTGTTGTTAGACATTTTGATTGTGAATAAGGGATTTAAAAAAATTGTTGAATTTGCGGAATAAGAATGTAGATAACGTGAGAAACTATTGTAGTAATTAATTGGCTGATATCTAGAGAAGAGGAGTTAGTAGTATTGTTAATATTTTGAGGTTTGTGTGCAATTAAATGAGAAGTGTTTATTTTTAACTTTTTAAACAATATTATTACTTTCTCAAAAACAGGCTCCAATTTGTTTTACTTTTTCGCGTATTGTTTTCGCTGTATTAAGTTCTCACATGCTTACGCAGTACAGCGAAAGTACGAGTATCTATACAATTGAATACTTATTGTTTTTTCTTTTCCCTTGAGAGCAGACCCCTTAAAAATTTGTAGTCAGTAGAAGTTTTATAATTCTTGAATTCCGTATCAAATATTTTCTTCCAACATTTTGGGGGTTGCTGCACCATCTTCAGGTCTACTGCGATTCAAAAACATTTTGTAAAATATGCAAATTAACAATAACGGGAGATCTCAGTGATACAATATTGACACGAAAACTTCCTGTTTTTTTAATTAAGAAATTTTAAGAGAAACAGATGAGATCGCTATTTATTTGTATTCCATGCTTCTTTGATCTCCCGTGAAGGGAAAGTCAAGTCATTTTTAAATTTATCAAACATTTTTAAATTTTCTTTTAAATTTTTGAAATTAGGATGTTTACATCATGCTTGTATGAAGTTTTATGTCGGGAAACGGAAGCTACTGTGAAAGTGTTTTCGGGTGTGGCTGGGCCAGGAGGAGGGAAAAAAGGAACATTTTTGTTTTGACCAAGGCTTTATTAGCTCTCGATCTGCCCTTAATTAACTCTCGATCTGCCATTAGTATAGAAAGCCGAATATTACTGTACAAATTAATTATTCAACCCACTCTAACCTACGCATCTCCAGTATGTGGTGGCGTACCACTTAGTAACCTCCAAAAGTTAGTTGCATTCCAAATTAAGTTCCTAAGAAAGACCCCCAAGGCACCATGGTTTATTCCAAATTCCCAAATTCATCGCGAGCTCAATATATTGCCACTAAACGAACACATAAGTAAAATAGCCGAACAGTTCTATTAAAATCTTTACTATTCACCCTGTTCCACAATATTTAATCTGGGCCGTCGTGCTTCATGGCCCCGTATTAAATCAAGGTTCCCTAAGGATAGACTGAGACCACCGTAACTTGATTTTTACACCCTTCCTAGTGCTACATTAACTTTCAACTTTACACCTCAGACCAAACCTTGAAGCCTGAACAAACATCCTTGACATAGACAATGTTCACGAGTAGGAATGAATACTCCTCGCTAAAGATGGCCATATTCAAAATGTTATAATATAAAATGTACTATTTTCAAACTCCTTGAGAAACGGAAAAGTCGAACGAGAAGAAATAAATTTTAAAAAAAGGAAGAAAGGAGGGGTTAGGAGGGGAAGCAAAATCACCTAGACGTACTAGTAGAACAAGGCCTGTGCACTGGAGTTTTTCGAAGCCTATACAGAATGAATGTCTTATTTTGCGTGGCGGCTGGAGAAGGCCGACGTGGTTGAGTTGAGGCAAACCGGTTGTGTGCGTGTATAAAGGCCCATTCACAATGCAAACATAAGCATAAGCATGGCGTTAACATAAAAGTTAGGACTACGTCTACAAGTGGACTCGTTCACAATGCGTTCGCATAAGCATAACACGTAAGACGTTAACTTAAGAGCTTGCAAGCTTCAAGCTTCTGTGCTATGCTTATGTCAGACATAAGGAATGAGCCAATCACAGTTCGTTAACTCAAAATCGAGTATCGAAGTCGATCGTGTCGATTCGTGTGCTGCGTCTCATAGCCAATAGAAACTCTTATTTTGCCTGTGTTTATGTTCGACATTGTGAATACGCCAACTCTTCGCTTGTGTTAATGTCTATGTCTATGTGTTATGCTTATGTTTGTGATTGCATTGTGAATGGGCCTTAAGACATGTAGCTTTCGAGTTGTGGTTATCTAGATGTGGTCTGTTGTTAAATAGTGAGAATCATGTTAAATAAGGACAGTGTCCCTGTTCCCAGGTTATAGTCAAAAGTGAAATGTGCAAGTTGCTAAGTTCAGTTTACCTTCAGCTTTATTTATTTATTTTACGTCAAAAAACAGTTCAAACTGCGTATGACGTGCTATGGGGAAAAGTGAATTGTGTGCACATTTTCAAAATTCTGTGATCCTTACACTAAGTCATATACTACTTAAATTTTGAAAAGAAAAAAAAAAGCTCCCATGTAATAAAATATATTTTCAAGGATAAATAAGCAATAAATTTTGGCTCTTATCCATGTTGTCCTTCGGAATAATACTTCCTGCCGCGACAACATGGAAACGATAATTTGAATAATTGTATTTCCCACTGAATTCTAGAAGACGTGCACAGAAAATGAAGTTACATTTATGCCCAGAAGCAAAACAAGGGGCCATCTCAGCATTTGCTCAATGGATCAGGGAAACTGGACAAAAAACCTGATCGAGATGGGCTTTGTGAATTGCACTTGCGAGCGTGGGAAATTGAGAAGAATTTTCAGTGTTCTGTTGTGAAAATGGACTAAAAACCAGTCTTTCTTTAAAACATACACGATTGTCGTAGAGCTAAATGCCTCCTTTGTTGCCTAATTGTCCTGCTTACTTAAATCGCCCAAGCACTTCCTACAGAGAAAGTCTTCAAGGAAAGAAATTGAGTTTAGAAAACCAGTATCGGTTTGCTGCTATTGAAAAAAGCGCAAAAGAAAACATTGCAAGATTAAATGAAATATCTTTCAATACTTTTGATAAACTAAGAAGCCAACTAGAGATGCTCATTTTCGACGATTATTAATAAGGAAGACAGTATTTTTTTTCAACATATTGATAGTAATTCTGTCCGTAAAATTATCAATTCAGTAATAGTGGTTAAGGAATTGAAACTCGATGTTTAGTATTGAAAAAAAGAATTAAAATTTGTAGGCACTGCAACATCAAATGGTGTATAAAATACAAATAAAATTAGTGATGTTTTAGGCCTCATTCACAATGCAAACTTAAACGTAACGTAAGTCGTAAACTTATGCAGTAAACTTTTCACGTAAAAACGAGCATTCACGATAGCAAACGTAAGCTGGAACGTAGGTTTTGCCTGAACCAATCAGAATTCAACATATTGATCGATTCGTTTCTAGAATTTTTTTCGACTCCTATCGATTTCGCCTTTTGCACTTGCGAGCAGCTGTTGCGCCTCTACCTATTGAGGTTATATGCGAGCAGTGAGCTTTAAATTGTGTACCGCAAACTCCACAAACTTCTCTGCTCTACCTTTCGACTATTCACACCAATACATACGCATAAACAAGAATCGATCTGGAGTCGACCTTCCTTCTCGCGGATTTTGTTGTGCATTTGTTTTTTTCATGCTGCTCTCTGATTGGTCTTCGATAAACTTAAACGTAGAAGCTTGGAGCTTGCGAGCTCTTTAAGTTTACGTCTCACGTCTACGTTTACGTCAAGCCGTTGTGAATGATCTCGCTTTATAACCCATTTCTAGGTTTTGCGGCTACGTTACGGTTACGTTTAAGTTTGCATTGTGAACGAGGCCTTAAAAACGTTAGGTTAAACTTATGTTTGAATATAAGTAGTAGTAACAGTCATGATGGTGTTGCTGTAATTTAGACATCTTACTTCAAATCGATACCACAAATTCATAATTTGGCAAAACTGTTGCTTTTTTGAATGTGTGGACTTTTCAGCTCATTTTCACAAGAAACTGTTGAGTTTTCGACAACCTTTAACTGACATTATTTAAAGCTCATGTACTCATAAATTCAATGATGAGAACAAATTACCAGTAATGTAAATATGAACGACGTGAGAGACGAATAAAAAATATAAACATTTTTGTAAATGTTGAAAAAACAAAACTATCCCTAGCAAAAGTTTAAACAGAAAATTAGGAGCCGTTTTCAAGAAAATCTTGTCTTTGTAAGTTTTTAAAATTGCATATATTGCACGCAATATAGCACGAAAACTACTATAATTTTCAAAAAAAGTGAACATGATTTTAATATAATAATTAAATATGTAGAACAAATTTTACTTGAAGAAAATATCTCTATCTTCAATTCTGAAACAATTTACATTATGTTTATGAAGGAACTATTTATGGACAACAAATTTCATTTGAAGTAAAAATCTCTGTCTTAATTTTATAGTTGTACGAAGACACCGAAAAAAATCAAACTTTTGCAATTTTCGAAAATTCAGAGTTAATCGTAATAATCGCACCTATGACACCTTTATAAGTGTATTTTACTCTATTCTTACAAGAAATTTAAAGAAAAATTTGGACCCGTTGTTGAGAAAATTTGAAAAATGTCCGGGAGGCTTCATGTAAAGTACCCCGAAAAATTAATGGATGTTTCTCAGAATCGCAGAGCTTTGACTCAGGGCAGATGGACAGGGGTTTATTGAGGTTGGAGAGAATCGTACGAATAGTTCAGGCGCTAGTGTTGTTCACATACATCGGACGGACGCACGGACGTTTTGAAAAAAAAAGCAACACATTTTGGTATCCAGGAACCCCAAAACGTGTTCTTCCGTAGAAATTTTGAAATAGATTTTCCGCAGCATTACATAACTTTATCTACACTACATATATTACTCCGTATATACATATGTATACGAGAAAGTAACTAGTGGTGCTACAGAATGCCACCGACTCTTTCGTTGAAAAAGTTGTTTAATTGTCTTTGTGTGAACTGGCTTTTACGGTCTTGCCCTATAATTATCCCTGCTGCCATCTCTCGCCGCCCAAAGACTTACTTTTGCAATTTTTCAGTCCTAATACTAATACTGATACTAATACTAGAACCGAAATATTACATTACGAATATAAAAGAGTAAAACGTTGTCGTATATGGAAATTTTCGTTGGAGAATTTAGAACCGTTTTTAAGAAAATGGCGTTTAAGTATTACTGTAAATGCGTAAATTGAAGTTCTTTTTCACAAGAATCTATTCAGTTTTCGAAAAACGTCTTTTGGAGTCATTTGCAGCACTTCTACTCAGAAATGTAATCATTTATACAAATCGTTGGAAATGCGCGTATTAATGACGTGAGATACATTTCAAAAAAATTTCATAAGAATACAACAAAATATTACAACTTTTTCTTTTCCTACTAGACGATATTTTGGTTTTCTCGACTACCAACCGTCAACACAAGAACCATCTGCAGCTAATATTCCGCAAGCTCGTTGATAAGAGCTTCGAGATACACGTAAAAAAATCAGAATTTTTTAGTTCGCAAATTACCTTTCTCTTACAATATCAGACCTGAAGGCGTTAAACCATTCCCAGATAAAATCACAGTATCTTTGGAATACTCCCTTCCAAATTCAGTGCGTGAACTAAAGCTATACTTGAGTCTCATGAATAGGGAACGGAATTTATTGTAATAAAAAAACAAAAATATATACATATATATGTATTTATTTTTTCCAAAAAATTAAGAAAAAATAAAAAAAATATGTAAAATAAAAATTCTTTGTAGTATATAAAATTGCTCTATACAAGTACTTTTCGAGACCAAAACATCGCCGATTTGCTCTTAACATGAATTCGGAGCGGATGAAAGATAGTTCTACAGAAGTAATTTGTACACTAGGTTTCATCAAAACACAAGAGTTTTATTCGAAATATAAAATACGTTTGTTGTATTTGTAATTCACGAGAAGTCGATGCACAAGTAAATAGTATTACCGTGCAGCCAGTGATGGATCCTGGAAGGGGAGGGATTAAAGGGTACTTCCCTGCCCCCAAATCCAACAATGCAAGACGACAATATTCTGTAAAAAATATTTGTTAGATTTTGATCTAGTTTGCATGGACTCTACGAAGCATGATTAGGCACGTGGGAGTTTGAAATTATTTCTTCAAGAACATCCGCTCATCCTAGATTCCGAGATCGCGGTTTCCAAGAAACAGGGGGAGACATTTGGCTAATCATGGCGAATTTGCGGCGGTCATAGAAGCGCGGTAGAATTATTACATTGCTCTGTAAGAAAAGTGATTTCAGTAACATACATAGCATCTGAAATGTTCCGTTTCGAATTATAAATATATTAAAATGTAACGAAACGCGTAGTTTTAGGTAGAATATGTAAAAATATGTAATAATACTACAATATGTAAAATACCGTAAACCGGGGCTACTTTGCACCACAGGTGGTTACTTTGCCCCAAAGACGAAAAAAGTTGCCACGCAACATGACAGCAAACCAATGAACTGCAAACGCACTGTTTTGAGTTTATCCGATAGGTAGCACCACTAGGAGGGTGACACAGCATTTTCAAGACATCCGCCATATTGGACAGTTGATTTGTTTGGCTTGTAAAGTTGAGTCACATTTTGCTGATATTTTACTTTAAAAAAAGTGGTATTTTCAACCCGTTTGCAGACATCTAAAGGTAAGCATAAGTGTTTATTTATGGAGTACAACTATTTGTTAACAAAATTACATTGCTAAGATCAACCTATTAAGTGTTTTTCACAACTTATACATTTTTTAGTTTCATAGGTTATGTTTCTGGTGAAAATGGGGTAACTTTGCCCCAGCAACAAAAGTGGGGCAAAGTTACCCCACATTAAAATCTTGCTTATTTTCAGCAATATTAGCTTGTTTGTTTTAGGATTTTACTAAATAACTGTATGTAGGTATGTCTCTTACAGCACAGGACTGTGCGTGTATGTGAAGGTTAGAGTTTTAATAACATATACACTTGGCGCATACTATTTTTTTTTTTTTTTTAGATGGTTCGAGCTTACAAACGAAAACTTGGTGCTCGACGCTATGCCGATTATTCACCAGAACAATTAGAGGAATGTTTACAAGCAATAAGGAGTGGTTCATACAGCCATCGTCGAGCTGCAGAACACTTTAATATACCAAGACGAACTATTTTAAATAAACTTAAAGAGAAGCATACTAATAAAGTAGGGAAACCTACAATATTTTCCAGAGATGAGGAAGAATCTTTTGTTTCGTACATAGAAACATTGAGTGATTTTGGGTTTCCGATAACTACGGAAGATCTCAGAAATGTCATTAAAATTTACTTAGAGAGAACTAGCCGTGTAGTAAAAGAATTTCAAGGGAACAAGCCTGGTCTTGAGTGGCTAAAACATTTCTTGAAACGTCATGGAAGATTGAAAGAACGTATGGCATCCAACATTAAAAGAAGCCGAGCTGCAGTCACCGAAGATATCCTGCAGGATTATATTAAAAACTTGCAAGAAGTTATCAAAGACGTCCCACCTGAAAATATTTGGAATCTAGACGAAACCAATTTAGCAGATGATCCTTCAAAGAAGAAAGTTATTTGTCGCCGTGGGACAAAATATCCTGAAAAACTTTGTAATTTTTCCAAATCAAGCACTTCTGTAATGATTTGTGGCAGTGCGGCTGGTGAAATATTGCCGCCCTTTGTTGTTTACAAGGGTACCCAGATGTGGGACGTTTGGACTGGAGGTGGCCCAAAGAACACTCGCTATTTTAGCACAAAGTCTGGGTGGTTTGATGGTCCAGCTTTTAATGAATGGTTTGAGAGCTTGTGCCTGCCCCGACTTAAGAAATCTGAAGGAAAAACAGTTGTGATTGCGGATAACCTATCCAGTCATCTAAATATGAGTATTTTTGAAAAGTGTAGAGAAAACAATATCAGTTTTGTATGTCTCCCTCCAAACAGCACCCATCTAACGCAACCACTGGACGTTGCTTTTTTTAGACCCATGAAGGTTGCTTGGAGACACATCTTACGTAACTGGAAAGATACCCCAAGCGGTATGAGAGCAGGGGTCTTGCCCAAACACGTCTTCCCCTCATTGCTTAAAAAACTTCTGGAAGACTTGGAGCCCAATATGAAAAAAAATCTTGAAAGCGGATTTAGAAAAACTGGGATATTTCCATGTGACATACAGCCTCTACTAGACAGAATAGGCCAAAAAGCAGTTGAACCCTCAGCTGTGAGCTCAGCATTTTTAGAGCTTGTGCAAACAACCAAATCTCTAATAGGCGATAAGCCCACAAACCCTACAAGAAGGAAGAAAGTACAACTTCCAGCAGGTAAAAGCCTGTCCAATGAAGAAATGCTAGATAACACTCTGATTTCTCTCCCTAGCACAAGTAAAACCTCTAATGAAAGTGTCAAATCTAAGATTAAGAAGCCTCCCAAAACGAAAAGCCGCAGATGTTATGAGGACAGTGATGAGGATGATGACATTTTAAGTGAAATGGAATTAAATCTTAATGAAAGTTCAGATGAAGACTGGGATTCGTTCAGTAGACAACAAATTGAAATGATGGAAGAAGAAAACAAGGAACCAAATAAACCAACCATTCAATCAATAAAAAAGGAAGTGGGCACCTTCGTTGTCGTGATTTATCAAGATGAATACTATCCTGGCGTCATTGAAAGTCTGAATGAAGAAGGTGCTGTAGTGAGTGCTATGTTTAAGACTGCGAAAGGAAATTGGAAATGGCCAGAAAAAAAGGACTCAATCCATTACTCTTGGGAAGAGATTGTTGGTAGTATAAATCCGCCAAAAAAAGTCAACAGAAGGGGCATGTTCAGCATCCCAGAACTTATAAATGACATTAACTAACCTTTGATGTTCTTAACAAATATAATTCATGATTTAATAACCTGTTTTTGTATTCTTCACATGAGGTTTAATATAAACATTTCTACAGATGATACCTATGATTTTTGTTTTTCTTCCCAAAATGCATTTATTTAAAGAGTACACTTCTAAAGAGTTGTACTACTCAAATCAAGTGTGTTACTTTACCCCAGTCCATTTTTACTATGAGAAATCATCTATTTTTCCATGTGGGGCAAAGTTACCCAACCACTGGGTAACTTTGCTCCGCTTTTCAGATAATAAAAAATGATTAGAAAACATTGTAAACTGGTCATTAAGGTACATAAACGTGTTCTTTAGATAGTTTTTAGTTGATCGAAAACGATCCCGATCATTTCTCTCTGACAACTGTCGTAACAATTATGATTTTGTTAAAAAAGGGCCAAAAAGTGGAGCAAAGTAGCCCCGGTTTACGGTATGTAATAATACCAAAATATGTAAAAAATGTAAAATAAAAGCGGCTCTTATTGTTTCAGAATGTCTTGTAAACTCTAACAAATATGACTGGATTTAGGTATCTTGTTCCTGTAAAAATATGTGTTTACATGTAAATCTGTTCCCTACTCTAAAAATGTATTGAGATTTTTAAAACCAGTGGCGAATTCTCCAATACACCGCGTATACCTAGTAATTCGAAGTGTATAAGAAATATTTCATAAGTTTGGTAATCCTCTAAACAGATATTGAGATTTTTAAAACCAGTGGCGAATTCTCCAATACACCGCGTATACCTAGTAATTCGAAGTGTATAATAAATATTTTGTAAGTTTGGTAATCCTCTAAAACGTTATTGAGATTTTGGAAGCTTTAAAACAGATGCGAAAAAATAACTGTTTTACTACCGAGAGCCAGTCAGTTCTCCGCATCCGTAAGCGCTATGAAATGTGGTAGTGTGGGAAGTTTCAAACAGCTCTTAATGCTGACCAGAGAATTCGCTGGCGCAGGAGAAGGAACCGCATGCCAACAGCGATAACCTACGGCTCCTCATGTTTCAAGGGCGGGGAGAGGGGAGGATGTGCGTCTGGACGGTCGGTAGGCACCGCAAAATATTGCGGTGAACAGTCCTTCTCTGGTCGTTCGTAAGTTACGCTTCTCTCAGTTTTTTTGTGAAAACGGAGTGTGTTAATGATCCAGAAGTTAGTGGTTTGAGTAATTGTCTTATAGAACTATTATTAAGGACGGAATTGCATAGTATTAGGATTTCAGAAAAGCCTAAACTAAAAGACAACGGTAGAGGTAGATTTCATAAAGTGCGGTATACTTAAAATTATGTTCAGGGTTCGCCACTGTTTAAAACAGATGCGAAAAAATAACTGTTTTGTTACGGAGAGCCAGTAAGTTTTCCGCATTCGTAAGTGCTATGAAACGCACTAGAATGAGAAGTTTCAAACAGTTCTTAATGCTGTCCAGAGAAGTCACTAGCGCAGGCGAAGGCACCGCATGCCCGGCGCGATAACTTAGGGCTCCTCATGTTTCAAGGGTGGAGAGGAGGGAGGATGCGCATCAGGACGGACGATAGGCACCGCAAAATATTGCGGGGGACAGTCCTCTGGTCGTTCGTAAGTTACGCTTCTCTCAATATTTTGTGAAAATGGAGTGTGTTAATGATTTATAAGTTAATGGTTTGTTTAATAGTCTTATAGAACAATTATTAAGGCCGGAATTTCAGAAAAGCTCAAAATAAAACACGACGGTGGATGTAGCTCCCATAAAGTCCAATATACTTGAAATAATGTTCAGAATTCGCCACTGACGGGCCCTATAGTACGAGTATTTCTATTGAAAAATCTCCGTTTTTATCCGCAACATAATACTTTATACCATTGTGACGTATTGGAAATAAATAACACACGACTGTTTCTAAAATAAATATATAACTATATTAACACAATCATTTACAAAATAAAAATCTCCGGCAACCTTTCCAATCCCTTAGCCGCGAAACCCCCGCGACCGTCCCTAGGTCCAGCCCAGTACCACTGCTTTAAAGCAGGCTAGCAACGCGTGGTGCGAAGTTGTCGGACACAGAGTCCCTTAACTATCGTTACAACATGGCCTGACGCCAAACCGGTCTTCGCCTCGAAGACCGCATGCTAGGATAGCACCAGAGATATCACTCGGCCTTTCGACCCTCTACGTATCCCGCGTGGGCGCAGTTGATGCAGCCTTAAGTACCCGGAGGCTCGCCCCCTCCCCTCGGCGCTCCCATGCCGGCGGGCGTCAGGAAGGCTCGACGGCCAGCCTCCTCTAGGAGTCTTGCGACTCGCACTAACATTTCTCTATAGTTATTTTTGGAGAGTTTCCTGCCCCATCCCCATGGCCTATTCAGCGCGTCTTCAGCTCGGCGCGCGTCAGCGTGCACAGCGCATGCCAACCGCCCCCAACCCCGCATCCGGCTTTAGCATGGGGGAGGACGGTTTTCCTGGCACGGCTCGCAAGGAAGCGATGCGCGACGCCACACCATGCACATAGTACGCACAAAAAAAAAAAAAAAAAAAAAAAAAAAAAAAAAAAAAAAAAAAAAAAAAAAAAATCAAACAGAACGAAGTTTCTTGTTAAAGATCTACCCTTTTGTGAGCACAGTGAAGATATAGTATGCTTGAACGAAGGGAATTATAAAGAATTCCTCAACTACTAAATTCCTTTATGGAACTAAATTCAAATGTTCTTTTAAAATTATAAAAATTACCAAAGATATTCTAAGTATTGCGGAAGTGACAAAATTTAACAATGTTCAGGAAAATACACTTAGTTCCTTTAATTTAATTTAATGGATAGTAAGTACTTCACATTTCTTCTCCAAGAGAAACATTGGTAGTTCATTCAGGTTATTAGTTTCTTAACTTCTATGATCAGTGGTTAATTGGATATGAATTAGGAAATGAAAGATACAGCTATTTTTCATACTTCTATTCTTTATAAGCATTTCAATATAGCTTGGGTAACTACAAAATGGAACATTATTCACAATACAAAATAAAATCACAAAAATTAAATTAAAAATCTAAATTTAAAAGTATGGTGTATTAAAGATATAACATAAATAACATTCAAACCTCTTACTATAAAATGTTTTATTACATTCAAACATTCTTTTGAAATCACTCATGAAGTCTGTACAACAATGTACAACTATTTCCAGTAACTTGCGGCAAAAGCGAGTGTAATGAACATAGATTGTTATTATCTGACTGATTGACATTAAAAAAATATGGAAGACCAAAAATGTGAATACATTCGTGTAATAAAAATAATTATTTAGATGACAACATAATGTTATTATCTTAATGGTGTAATACAAATAATTTTATTAAACATGGATATTTTTAGTTTCTTAACAGGAACTTCCGTAAGTCTCTCTTTGAAGTAATGGCATACAATTAACTTTTTTTTCAGTCATTTTCTACAAATATTAAAGGCCACTTTTTGGTTCTTCCTCCAATTATAACAAGTTCAAGCTCATTGAGGGTGAAAAGTTAATAGCAGTTTTGTGTTTAATAGAGAGATATCAAGATTTATTTTTTTATCTTAAATGGAAACTCTCAAGAGAAATTAGTAAAATAAATTCATCATTGAAGACTTACAAATTAACAAGTTTCTTCCAATGTCAAGATAACTCAGAAGAGGCAGTTTTCAATAAGAACATTTTTTTAAGGTACATAATGAAAACATTAGCTTAAATAAGTATCATTTCTATTTCATTTCGTATACATTTACAATTATTAATTAAAAATTTATCCTTTTGCTGAAAATAGAAACTCGAGGACAGAAAAGTAAAGAAATTTTGAATTGATTACAACATAAATGTTTGAAAAGAATGAATCAATATTTAAATACCAATCCAATAATTCACAGAAACTAAACACACATTTTCCTGAATTTTCTGAAGTTTTTAGAAAAATTGTAGAACTACATTTGGAAGACCAAAAATCTTTTCAGAAAGTCAAAAGTATGCAAAAGGTGAGCAATATCACTCTTGCTAAATTCATCAATTTCATAAAGACATTGAGCACCAAAGAATCTTGAAGACTATTCCATTCATGAAATTAACACTAAAAAACATTGTATATCTGGTGTGCACCAATTAAGACTGTGTATTCAAAAAAAAGTTATCACTTTTTCTTACTTTCTTCTGCTTGCTGACCAATCCCAAGGTGTGATACAACAAACAGAGGAAGCACTTTCATGTGCGTTTGGAGGCAACACAATATAGTTAATATCGGGCACATTCTGAAACTTTTTCAGTGGTAATTTCATTTCCAGAATAGTCTTATTAAATACCATTCATGCATTGGAAATTTCAAGATAAATTCCAATGCGCCTATGATTAAAATTTTTTTGTAGCGATTCTCAAAACAAAATATTTAGCTTCCTTTATCATTTTCCCTGTCTTTTTCACAAAGCATATTACATCCACTTCTGTTACGCAGATGAAACTAATGCAGATTTCCAGGTTAAAAATGACAAGAGCAACATTGGTACAGAAAGGAGTTATTAGACACTAATCACACTGATCGTAAGTCAATTTGATGTCTCAAACCAAATTACTTTCTTTTGAGGAAAGAAGTGTTCACAATTAATAAACCTAATCAATGTAAATCAGCATATAATGGAATTGATGAGAAATACACAGTGAGACTTGAAATCAGAATGATTTTGGTCTTTTTCAGATGTTGAGTATCCCTTGATATGGGACAACAAAAAAATACATGGGCCTGTCTTATAATATTAAACATTATTAACTCTTTTTCACTGTTGCTTGGCTAATTAGAAAAGTAAAAATAGTAATATTGCATAAAAATTTATAATTTTTAAAGAATCACTGAGCCATAGTACACATATTAGAGCTCTTTGCCTTTTTTCATTATTTAACTACTACAATGTATACACGAAACTATGGTAAGAAATGATAATTAAACTTATCTACTTTCAAGTGCAAATCACAAAATATTTATTTTATGATTGCTTTCAATTGTTTTGCAATATTACATGAACAATTTATTTTTAAAATGGTTTGTAAACCATTTTAAGAGAGAGTTTTACATTTTGAAAAGAAGGGAGAGTAGATTATTCTGTTTTAAGATTAAGGTATCATAATCTTGGCCATGTAAACAGACCAAATGTAAAGATTTACTTTTATATTTCTCGTGCATGATCCAATTTTCTTAAATAGTCTACCCCACACTTCCCAACAAAGAGATCACACAGTTTTAATCCAAATATTTTATTTGAAACTACCAGTTTAAAACAAGGTTTTCTCCCCCAGTTGATTTAGCACTATTGCAAGTATTAAAAATTAATAAAATGCCGTAAATTGAGAAAGGCCTATAGCCATTATAGTGGGAAAAGATAGCACTATCTGCATATAAAATAGCAACACTTTTCTATTATTTGTCAGCAGAACAAAATAGGAATTATGAATTATGGTATTATGTTTTTCTCCTAAATATATAAAATAAATAATTTAAAACTTGATCATGCATGGATTATTTACAAATAGGCTATGGACAAATTATGAATATATTTATACTGAAGAAACAAACAAAGCTACATTTTTGCTGAGTGAAATACTTTAAGATCTACAGACTCATTTGAAATCATTTTGGACATTCCATCTTAAGGAACTATAACATTCAATATTCACTACAAAGCATGGCAAATGTACTTTTGAAACTGCTGCCAAGAAGATGAACAACAACTTCAACATTTACATTAAAAGTGATTATCTGAATTCTTAATATAAATCACTTTGAATGAAGGTATAGCCATGCCTTAGTCCTGAACATTTTCCATTTATTCCAGTCTCATTTTTCTTAATAAGGCAGGAATGTGACAACTTATGAAAGCAGTCTTTAAATAAAAAAGATTAATGTACACAAATACACACAGACACCAATTAAATATTTGACCCACCCCAAAATTAAGAAATAATACAAAAATACCCATGGCAAGTCTACTGAACTGAAATTTACACCTGGCATCAAATTCGGAATTGGACCATCTGTCCACACAAAAGAAATTAAATATTTTTAAATTTCAGCAAAAGTGAAAATATTATTAGAATAAAATCTAACTCCTTTAATGAATTAGTTTTTGTCAAATTCATGCCAAGAAAATAACTGGGTAAATAACTAGTTGAAATGATGAATATTTAGTTAATGGTAAGAATTAGGAAGCTTGATTTATCAACATTTTTTTCTTCATTTTCTAAAATTTGCTTTTAATGGAAAAAGAAAAAGTTAAAAAACTGAAATATAAAATAGAATAAAAAGCATTTTGTCTGTTGCGTAGAAGCCAGATTGTTCAGTCTGACCAACCCTGATGGTGTCTGAATCTATTTGAATAAAGCTAAAAATAGTAAAAATCTATGCCACACAGTGATGTATAAGAAAAATCATTCGTAAATAAATTATATATAAAAATATCCTCAAGCCACTGTAAACACCTTGCCCAAGGGGCGGAACCACTAGTCAATACACTTGAATGCATATTTTCATTTAGACTCCTTGAAAAAAGGGAAGAGGGCTTGGTTACAGCCTTTGAATAGAATCTCAAAATGCATGGTTGCAAATATACCTGATAATAAATAACAATATGATCCAAACACCTCCAGTCCTTCATATGTAGGCTTTATCATATCTTATTTTCTCTGCACCTGGTGTTGAGATGTAGGCACATAAATGGAATTATTCTCAATTGGTATGAGAATGTTCTGCAATGTCTACAAAAATTGTCCAAATAAATGTCCCACAAAAATTTTGAACATTGACCAGACATTTCAAATCCAACTGAGACAATGCCCTCAGGCACTGAGGTCATCATAGAAACATGGTACAAGCTATAAAAAACTACAAATTTTGCTCCACACCTTCATACACAACCATATTCATACCATACAGAGTTGTCTGTTTTCCCACTTTTGTTAGCACGTGAAGGGCCACCACGTTTATTATCTCCTGGTGCAGGAGAATGGGAACGTGTTGACAGCAAACTGCCCTGGCTGGGTGCTTCATGTAGTGCTTGGTTCTGACTAGCCACACCTGCATCTCCACCACCAATCACGGTTGATATCCGGTTGTAAACAAGAAACCTGCTGCACAATGAAAGTTGTCATGGGAAATTCAAATTTTACAAAGACAGAAACCAGAACAATAACTGAGCAGAATTTCATGCTGCCAAATTGAATTGTTGAGAACTATTTTCTTGCCTTTCAGTTTTAATACATATCGTCAAATACTAAATCATTTAATGGGGAGCATTCACTGATAACTCAATTTCCTAAATGAAAAGTTCCTTTCTGTTTGAAAGTTACCTTTACTACAATAATTTATTCTTTTAGAGATCCTTCAAAACTCTAACTGCTCCAGCAATGACTCCAGGACAGCTTGTCCTAATAGGCTTTATGGTGAAGTTACCAGATTAATATCAATCAAACACTGTGTAGAGCAGCATACCACAGAATGGAGGGTGACCTAGTATTACAATTTACAACTGATACAACTTTTTAACTGTATCTTTTTCTTATTATTGATAAATAGTATAGTTCAATAATATCCCCGTATCAGTATTTTAACACAAAGAGGCTTATTAGTAATTGCTGTTCCATTTAATGTCATCAGGAAACTAAATGGTCAGTGAACTTTGCTTTAGATGATCGCAGTACTTTGTGTGCAGAGAGAAGTCAGAAATGTAGTTAGATATAGAAGTAGAGAAGTTTAGTTAATATTTTCTCATACACATAAACTCGTAACAAAGCATTTTGCTGAAGACTGTTCATTATTCAAAGACCACGAATTAAATTTCAACTGTCACACATGTCTGACATCAACTGTCACAATCTAACATATTTGTAAGCAATACATTTCAATAGATCTTCATTTTGAATTTTATTTATCAATGTAATATGAATTGAAAAAGTTGTTGAAATTGTTGATTCAACAGCAGTATTGATTGGCTATTTTTGCTCAGCTGCTTGGCAATTTAACAATAATTTTCATTTCATTTCAATCATTTTCTAAATATTAAATTGACTATTGAAGTAAGAATTTATTTAGAAAGAAAACAACAATACAGAAAACATACTGCTGTGCTCATTAATAAGAAATTTATGAAAGCAATTTTCAGAGAAAGTAAGAGAGAGAAATCGAAAGAAATGAAAAACATTACCTCTGATCCTGTTGTGAATTCGAAGTGTCTGGAAGCTCTGTTGTGCCATGGAAGCTAGATCTATCATCTTGAATCTTCACCTATAACGAGATATGAAATTATTCTTGATTATGATACCTGATATGAACATGACTTGCAACTTCATTTCTGTCATAAAAAATCAACAAAATTAATTTCAAGGAAACAGGCAAAAAAAATTAAGTAGTGATCTTCCAAACAATTTTAAAACCTTACAACTGCTTTAACAGCACATTCTTTCTGTATTATTTGTACTGGTTATATTGCAATATTGCAAATTCTATCCTGCTAATACTTCATTCATCTCTTGAGAAACTCTATCAAAAGAAGTATATAAGGATTTAGAGGAGTGGGAGAAAAAGGTTACCTCCAGCAGAAATTCAATGGCAGAAATGCCATTGAATACACTGTTACTTGCTCTTAATTTACAAAATAGCTCAAAAAAGGAAGACAGAAAAAATGTATTTGTATGGGCAGAATTTGAACTTGAGAGCTTAAATACATGACGGCAGCATGCTATCCATTCAGCTAGCAGCTCGAGACTAAAACAATATATCCATATTCTGTTGGTGTTAACACCTCGGAAAATTCTTACACTTTGACTCAAAATTTATTTAAATCAAATTATTTAAAGAAATGTGTTCAAAAAATGTTTAACTTGAATTTTTAAAATTTCAGGCGTTTTAATGAAAATTGAGCCTGTGACTCTAATAGAGGGTGACCACTCATTTCCTGAAACAAATTTCAGTGACTTTTCTTGTTTTCCGGTGCATATTACACCCCTTTGAAACGATTTGCAATTTCACACTTCAAGAAAATATTAAAGCTACCTTGATACTAATTGGACAGCTCTCTGATTTCGCAGTGAAGAAGTGTGAATGAACAATATTTTCTAACCATACAAAAAATTGAGGAAATAAATAATGCTGTACTAATGTTTTGAAGGAATAAAATGTAGTTTTACAACCCTCTCGAAATTTGCTTTGACTTCTAATGATTTTTTTCTCCAAATTCTCCAATTTTTCCCTGGCTTTTCCACGTTTTGCAGAAAGTGGCCATCCTATTATTTAAGCACACTTTGCTTTATATGGGCAAAAACTGTAAGAAAGAATTTTGAGTCATTTTTGAGAATGTTTCAAAATGGCTTCTTGCAAAGTACATACCTCAAAAAATTAAAAGATATACTATGTTATATTCACAGAGTTCTGAGTTAGATCAGATTAAATTGCAGAATATTCATTTTTGAGAAAATCCTGTGTAGAGTTTAGGTGCTACTGTTGATCACAGATGGACAGACTGACATTGAGAAGAAAATCAAACACTTTTTGTGTATCAGGGATCCCCCAAAGATGTATTTCTGTTAAAATCTCAATACTGATTTTTTTGTTACATTATATAACTTTTTTTTATACTATGTATACAAGAAAGTAATAATCAAATAAATACTTACAAAAGAGGAGTTATTAATTTCTTGGTTTTCATTGTTTTCTTCTCCTGTGTAATATACAGTTCTCCTTGTCCCAGCACTGCCAAGGCTTAAGGAACTCTGGGTGAAACCATCGGAATTATGAGTATCTGAAATCAAGTAATGAAGTTCAGTTTCAAACAGTCTCCAAATTTCTTAATTGTTTAAGTCATCTGAAAACATTAAGGCAAGTAGCCTGGTGACAGTCTCAGATAGAAAGGCTATGGTAGTGAATCCTGGTTGGGCATAAATGATTACCCCTGTTGTGTTGCATGATGGGCTCTCCCACCCGCCATGCATCACCTTTGCACAGTTATCCCATCCTTCCTGGCCTAGAAGCAGGTTATGTGAGGTGTGAACACATTGCACCAGAACAGAGACTTTCCCTTGAGTATGTATCTGCACCAATAACAAAGTGGGACCCATGCCACTGGGTTGTGCTCAGTACATAGATCTGGCCACAGCTAGCGCTTCCTGGGTGCACCTACATGCCTCCTATTCCACTTTCTTATCAAAAAACCCCCACTGATTTGGAAGAGATTACATTTGCAGATAATTTGTCGAAATCACAGATTTCCAATAGGCAGATGCACCAAACTGATAATTATGTGGCTTCGCCAAACATCATGTAATAACAAAATCTTGGCAACAATGTTTATTCATTTTCACATTGTGTTTCACTTACTACAATGCTATTCATTTCAGTTTCTCTCTTTGCTGCACCATTCAAAAATCCTGGTTTGAATCACCTCACAAATCCATGACGGATGCCAAGAGTACATCCACAAATATTGTCAGATATACACGAGATATTTAGAGCTTATGGTTACAACAAATTCATTTGCTGAAGAAATGTAGGAGATTGCTTAGGTCTTTCGAAATGTCTCATACAGCAACGCAGCAAAAGAACAGTGGAGCAGAGCCTACCTCTGAGCAGACGAGAACGAGCGTCATCCATACTAGTGTCTGACTCGTTGCCACCTTCTCCTGACTCGGACCCATGGCCAGGCTGGGGATGCTCCTCAAGTTGGGAATCTTCTCTCCATGATCTCCGGTTCTACAAACAAGAAGTTTCTTATTGAACTTCAAAACATTCTAAAGAAAGTTATATTGAAAGCTGCAAAAGCTAAGGAAACAAATTTAAAATAAAGTGCAAGTAACTAGAAAATTTTGCAAGAAACAAGAGTCCTAGGAGATGCAAAATTTTGAATTTTCATTTAAAAAAATTGTACCATGGAAATTGTTCAGGATTCATCATTTTACTATGGTTAAACACAAAATATCTTCCTGAACTTCATTGTACATTAAGATATGAACTGTCAATAAATAAATTGCAAATACATGATTTACTTACTCGAGGAACCTTACTCATGAATTCAGAACCAGCTTTCCGAACACGCTTCACTAAGGTTGCTCCAAAACTTTTCCTAAGTAAAGAACATGCCAATAAAATTAGTAGAAGATCAAATAAGGACAAAACCTCTATTTCTCATGTAAGATCCGCAACTAAATTAAATAGCATTATAAAGTGATATTATGAGTGAAATCTCAATCTCCGTATAATCAAGATTCATTCATGCCTACAAAATCAAGGAACAGTCTAAAGGTTTACTTTAAAACTACAAAAATTTAAGGTAAAACAATATCAAGATTTTCTGTTCTTGAATTGGCTTTTGTGTTAAAAGGAGCAAGAATCAATTAAAGGAAACTGAATGTGTGTGTGTAGGTATATGTGTGTGCATTACACACATGTGCACATACATACATGCATGTACACACATATGCACACATGCATACGCACACACATGTCCAAACACAAACAAAAACATACATGCACAAACACACCCACTCTTAAAGAATGATTCTAATAGGAAATACGAATCACTAAGAAAAATTCAAATTTTTGCATAAAAGAAAATTTAACATTTGAAACATTTGTTTCCTCCAAACAACCCACCAGTAACAGTTTTGCACAACCTATTCTTTCAAATATATTTTATCTATCTCAGTGTTTGACCATTATTTTTTCAGAGTGCATCTCAATATCTTATTTATAATTGCATTGTCCAAGTCAACAGAAATGTAATTAACATCTTCTCAAATGCTCTCTCTATTTTGAATGTTGAGAGATTAGTATTACCCCATAAAATGACATAATGGGACATACTTTTATCAAAACGATATTTCCACAAAATGCAACTAAATTGATCTACAGTTCTCTTACAGATACTTTGGAAATGAAGTGTTGAAAGGACAAATTTGTTCTCATTTTTTTCTTTATTTATTAATAAGAAGCAAGGATCAAGCAATTTTGTTACTAAGTTCATTTTCAATTTAGAATATTTGCTGTTAATTTCCACTTACCAAATCAGGAATACCAGTTCATAAATTACAAAAAATGAATAACCCTATTTTACCGAATTGTTTTAAATTTATCATGTGTAATTTTTTAAACATTCATGTACAGAGAGGCAATGTAATAAGATAAAAGCAAATAAATAAATAAGTAAATTGAAATTTAAAAAGTGTCAAAACTTGGTTCAATTTAACTTTATTACATCAACAGAGTGTACATGTGGGCATAACAAAACTTTTTGAAAAGGCTCTTTTTATTCAAAAGCTGTTCAGTACAATAATATATTGTAAATAAAAGCTAAATTTGAAATGGTTACGTGCCAATGCCAGCATCATAACCTAACCAACAACAAATCAAAAACTTCAGCATTTCCAGTGCTGCTGCCTCAAATAATAGAGAAAATGAATCATATGACCTGAAAGTGATAACAAATCAGCTGAGTGTCATTTGAAATGACAAGAGCCTATTAAGTGTGAGGTATATTGCTTGGTGCATTGCGTGGATGAGAATTGGGGATAATGTGTGCTGTTAGATTGTTACTGGTAAGCGGATATTGTAGTGTGGTAGCTACATTGTAACATGGTAGAAAGTGTAGTAAGAAGCCACGTCATCCCCATCCTCACTGAGCTATCTTCCACCTAATTTTATTCAGACCTTAATTCTTTTATTACTCACAATTACTCTGTTGAAAACACGTATACTCCTTTCTACTATAAAGCTGATATTATTAAAAGAGAATGGGAGATAGACAAGTCCACTGAATATCAAAGAAAGAAATATTGAATACTTGAAAAGAAAAAGAACGTGAAGAGTAAAGTGATTGCATCAATGAAAATACTTACTTTTTGGTTGAACAGCTGTCAAGTCTCCGATAATGTTCCATTATCTTTTCTTCTAGTTTTTCTTTTTGTCGGCGAATATTATTTAATTTGTCTCTGGAAAATTAAATATGAAGTTAAACATAATCATTCATTAAGTTAAGATCTTTGTTTAAGCATATTAAATTAAATAAGAAACTTTGCAGAGTATTACATTCAACAAACAGAAGAATGACAGATTAAGTCTAAAAAGTTTCCAGAATTGGGTGTTCTTAAAAGACAAAGAGAACAATCATGATAAAATTCAAATTTCTTAACAAATAATACAAGGGGAGTTTTAAAAGTTCTCAGAATGACACAGGTGGTGTGAAGATAAAGATGCTATAATATTTATTAAGCACGATCCTTGATGTGATGCACTGTAAAGTTTCAAATTTGTAGGTTCAATTGTTTCATTGTTGTGATCCTGTAACGACACAAGCTTGTAAAGTTTCTCCAAAATGGATAAGACTGAATTAAATGCAGTGATAAAATACTTTGTTTCAAAAGGTTTAACTCCAAGGGACATTAAAAAGGAGTTAGATTCCACATTGAAGGATAGTTCCTCTTCATTTTAACGGTCAAAGAGTTGGCTACTGAATTCAGGGGCGACTGTTAATCCATTTAATTTGATGAACACTCAGGATGCCCAAAAACCTCTACAAATGTTGAAATGGTGACAAAATCTGACAATGCTGTACTCAATGATTGGTATCTAAAGATAAGTAAGTAAGCTGACATTGTAAAGATCATGACAGTTTGTGTGTAATACCATTTTCTTAAAGTTTAAGGTATGTCAAAGCTTTCGGCTTGATTAGTACGATTGTTGATAATGGACCAGACACTATCAAATGAACATTGCTTAAGAGTGTTTAGGGCAGTGCGTGCTTAGGTGTAAGATATAATGAGTAGAGCCTTTAGAAACATTTGCAGAAACATCCTAAATATACTTACGTCAACATTTTCTCTTCCATATGGTAATGCTGCTTATCTTCAAGAGAATGAGTGACTAAATCGTGAATTTGACTAAGCATTTGAGACATATGATCCATGAGGACTCGCTTGTCATCTTCATAGGAATTGTTCATTTGCAGCAACAACTGCAACATTACATATGGGTTGCAACCAGAAAAAGTGATTGAAGAAGTGTAAGTTATTGCCTAATTCAAGTTCAACATGTACAGGCTGTCAACTGTTAAATTAATAGTAATGTAAATTACAAATATAATAATGAAAATTTCTAAAAAGTTTTTTTGTTTGTTTTCTTTTGTTTCAATTCCAAGTTTTTCAACCAATCCACGTCTTAACTATGATCAAGACAGAAATTGGAATTATATTGACTACGATTACAATTGAATCAATGGTTTCAAAACCGTTGATTCAATTGCAACCATAGTCAATCACACCTTCTCAGTCTAGCCCATTGAACAAATGCATTGTCAATTTTGTCTTGCATTAATGACGCCATTTTGAAAATCATTGATTCAATTGATCTTTTCTTGGTTTTGCAAAGATCACAAAATTTTTCATTGCACAAATGGGTAATTTTAGTATCTTTCTTGAAGCATTTTTACAGTTAGTCAATGTTAATGGAAGTTCTATTTTTAAATAAAATATGATCAATTGCACCACTGGTGAATATCAAAAGTTTTGACAACAAAATTGAAGAAAAATGTTAGCAAACTTTCAATACATACCTCGAATTTGTTATTCTTCTTGGAGAGTTCTACTTCTAAAGCTGTAATGTGATCATTGCATTTAGCCAATTCCCCTTGTTGCTCAGTTAGACGAAGCTTTAAATTTCCATTCTCCACTCTCATTGTCCTATTCTCCAATTGTGAACTGTGGTACTCCTTACGTAGTTTTTCATTTGCAGTAAATAGCTGCCGGAAGTCATCCTAAATTCAAATTAGCAAAGGATAATAACAAAAAAATAATACATTATAAAACCTAACATAATAAAACTAATGAGTAAATAGACAAATTCTAAAAATCTATAATGATAAAAATAGAAAGGTGATTGTTGATTACATTAATGCTTGTAGTGTAGATTTTCTTGTACCCTGTTTTGCTATGCAAATGATCACATAGTATTCTGGGTACTTAACTAACTAAATTGTACAAGATGTACTGATGAAATCCACAAGTACAGTATTGGTAAAAAATGTATTTGTATAATGTTATTTAGTCGTCATTTTCTCTAGCCTCAAATCTAAAATAGCATTATTCTGCACATGTTGCTGCAACAGCTCTCAAGGGATGAGTGATGAAGATTTTGTTCAATATTTGAAAAGTTAGATATTCTAGCAATCTTCTGGTTACGATAAAAGCGTGATGTGCACTTGTTCTCTCTCCCCCCTCCCACTCCACTAAGCGTTACCAACCTATCAAACGAAAGGGTGACTAAACTCGTAGAGATGGAAATGCATGAAGTAAATGAAATAAGATGGATTTATGCAAATTCATTTCAGAAGTAGTATACAATTCAACAATGTTTGTGAGGACGCCAGTTCTACGAAGTGAAGGAAGTAATTCACTGCCACTCTGGTATTATTTTAATGAAAACAGTACTCCAATGTTGCGTACAGCAAAGTGCGCAATAAAAAAATAGTTTTTAGCAGGATGATTGCTCTGAACTTTCGCCCTCCAAGACTTCCCGCGTTCCATTTTCTGGCGTGAAAATATTCCAAAAGGAATAATTTGCCGTTCGAAAGGAGACTTAATGTGACAAAACAGTGAGTGTTTGGTATCCCACGCATTTTGCATACAGTGGGGATAATTTATGGACAGGTGAATGCTGAACTCTGCTCATAACAAACAGATCGCTAGAATACCCAAAAAATGTATCTAGTGATGACTCTGGAAGTGACACAGATCAACAGGACTTTGATATAAAATATATATAAATTATATTTTTGATATAAAAGGTGTTTGGTATTGGAAATCACAAGATCTAAAACTGAGGGAGTCTAGTTGATTCATGAATTCTTTGAATCAGATTTGGGTTCTAAAATTCTAAATGTTTTATCTATTTCTGTCTTTGCTACCAGCTGGTTTACCCTTCGTGTTATACTTGGTAGATTGAAGACACCAAAAATTAAAACAGATTCTGTCATTAGCTGTCTTTATCTAGCACACAAAACAATTTCAAACTGGAAATTTTTAGTCTTGGCAGATGGAGGTCTGAATATTGCTCCAATGATAATTTTTGTACCACATATGGATATGTGTAACTATTGGCATGGATCATGGAGATCAATAGGTCCAGCACAAATATATAAGGAAGCAAAAAAAATGCTGTTTGCTTTAGTCTGTACTCAAATCAAGCAAGACTCTGTAAGTAAAGTTGGGACCCCAGTGCTATGCTGTTGCTTTGAAAGACAAGTGAATTGCACACTGCATGCAACCAGATCTGCAATAGAATACTCAGGACAAGGAAAACTCAGTATTACGATGAATGCCAAAAAGAAGATTCATTTCTATGATGTAGGTATGAATGTTTCTATTCAAGAGGTGAATAATGTGGAAAGGAATAACCAATGATCACATTCTATTAACTCATCGCATCACCAAGAAATGAACAAATAAAAAAATTAACTCTTACAAGCCAAAAACAAATAAAAATTATAGAAATTATAAAATACAACATAACTACCTTTAGGCTGGAGTGCTCTGCCCTGAGATTTCCTAGAGAATGGGATTCAGTTTTTAATTTATCACACTCCTGCTGTAAAGAAATATATTCTTCATGTTGTTTCTCATTTTGAGTCTTCAGCAGTCGTATTTCCGAACGAAGATCACGTATAGTACCCTTCAGCCCCTCTCGCTCAACAGACAAGCTCTCATACTCAGCAGAAAGCACTTCATGCAATGACTGGAGAGTATCTTGATCCTTAAGAAGTTGGTTGTGTGCAGCCTGCTGCAATCCCTTTTCCTTCATCAGCTAAAATGAAAAGAGGGAAATTAAAGTACTAAATAAACTTAAAAAAGAATTACAATCAAAATCAGAAGGCATCTAGAGTAAAATTTCAATAATATTAACAAGAGAGGGAGATCTCTTAATCTTAAATTAATTTTTATCTACTTGACAAAGCAGAGATGTCCTATTCACTTAATTCCTAAACATGTGTACCTGTAAGTATGAATGTACATCAGGAGAAAGGAAAAATATGCCTTAATTACATGCAGTAGGTACATCAAAAGCAATACAATTGGACACAGAAGCACTTCACATAAAATTGAATAATCTTATTTTTCCTAGTGATAGTACATGATCTGTCAAATCGCTTGTCACTACAGCAGACACTCATTTGTTAGCCCTTATTTTTTAATCAGGTTAGCCTATCTGCCTTCTCAGAGACCCACCCATCCCAACACATCACAAGTTTACTGTGTAGCAAGTTCCCAGGACATTGTACCTTGCCCCTTTCCACTCGTTCCATCAATCCCCCCCAGCTTTAGCTATCAAAGGTAGCCCAAAGGCCTGTCTCCAACAGTCACTTACTATATTTACCCAAATATAAGTCATCCTTGAATATAAGACGACTCACCTCATTTTTTTAAGAAGAATTTAGGAAAAAAACTCATCTTATATTTGGATAAACATGGTAATACTGACATAGCATCACCAAGGCCCACCTTGGCTTCAAATAACCAGTTAAGAGGAGCACTTAGACTGGAGTGGAGAAGAAGTAGGTTTAGAGGTAGATCCTTGGTGTTCAGCTCTATCCAACAATGTCACAACATCGAACATTCATGTCATATATGTGAGATTCAAACCTAACATATACTTAAGTATAACTGCCACTAGGTGCGTTAGAAATGGAATGAAAAAGGATTGAAAGGTGATACTACATGTTGGTTGGGAGCATTACAGAACCATTACAGAACCCAAAAGGAAAACATACATGCCCAAGGCTGGATTCAAACCCACACTCCCTTCGAACCAAGACAACCAGAGTGCACCTGCTTTCACAATTTCAGCTACCTATATCAGCTCTGAAGAAAGAAGAAGAAACTAAAATTTCAATGCTAGTACTCCTGAACAAACCTCATCTTTTTCTGCTGCCAGTTGTGAATTCGCTAGCTGCAATGCTGTGTACTGGGTAGAGAGCGAAGAGACTTGTGACTGGAGGGTGGACACAGTTACTTGCAGCTGGGCGTTGTCAGACTGGAGAGTGTCCGCAGTGCTTTGCAGAGCCAGCAGCTCGGACTGCAAGTCTTCACTGGACTGGTTGATGCCAGCAGCAGAGTCGGCACCCACATCCACAGGCTCCTCTGTGGCTCCCTCTTTCTCCAGAAGCTCCTTCGCACCACGCACCACTTCCTGGCTCATAAGAATTCTGAAACATAAAGTACACAACTTAACGACTAGATCATCACATTTTTACATATAAATTCTATCATGACACCTCAACACATAGGTTTTTTAATAATGAAGGGAAAAGATACATAACGGAATCAACAACACCCACCTTCATTCATATAAATATGGACTCTTAGATAGCCATAAACAATACAATGATTAATGTGTTGCTATCCATTGTGCATCAGGGCCGCTTTAGGAGAAGGTTGAGGGGTGGGACTGGTTTACTGGGGAAAAAAGAGGTGTATAAAAACTTAGTTCCAGGGCATAAAATAGAACAACTTTTCAGTTTAATTTCTTACTTAAAGCAATAACTGAATTCATAATCAGGAATGTTACATCAAAGAATCACATTATTCAATAAGACCCTAAATATTGGAAAAATTGAATAGTTACTTCTCAGATAAACAACTACCCATCTCTGTAAAATAAGAACTTACCATAAACTGTAATAAACATATCAAATAAAGCATTATGAAAAATTTTGAGATAAGGACTGAAGTTCTTGTCAGAAGATGACATAAGGCAAATACAAACAATAAAAAGTACCTTTGTTTTTAACAAGAGACTTCATATATTTCAGGTTTACAGTTAGTCAATTTGTTGCCAGATTAATATTCTGAACAACAGCAACGCAACTTTTGAAGCAATAATCAGATGGAATTTTGATTCTTCCATTTTAATCATGCGTACCTGTCTAAAACAGTTTCTGGATCTTGCAGTTGGTCGGGATCCAAGCCTAACTTCTCAAAGGCATGGCGCAGCTGCTGTGCCCCTAGCTTGTGCCTGACCAGTTCATTCTGCAGAGTACTGAGGGCTTGGCGGTCAGCTGCGGCTCTGCTTGCTACCTCCTGACCCTCTCGCTCCACCTCCTGCAGCCTGCAGGACACAAAGTCACAGGAATGTAATTAAAATTTTTACAACTACAATTACAGAAATAAATAATATATTTATCCTCATTGTTACAATCTTCACTAATGTCATCTAAATCTGTTAAATTATTTTTCAAATTCCACCATCTCTGCAGCAGTACTGCAGTACGCATACAACATGCATAATAAAACTGTTCATCAATGAATGATTACACAACCGCTTAGCAAGTTATAAGTTATCACACTCACAATCCATAACTTCATTTGCAGCATCCTCTGCAAAACTAAGCATCTCACCGAACCAAGAGTCAGCCCAATCAACAGAGGTACTTAAAGAGTTCCTTGGACACATTTTCCCCCAAAATGGTGCAAGGGGTTACGATAGCAGGATTAACAAAAAGGGCTCAGCGAGATTTCAGACACAGAAAGGATTAAGTGGTCTTGACTGGAGCAGAGTTTTGCAGGAGGTGAGCACTGCTGACCCTTGGAGGGCAGTAGCATTCCTTGCAAAGCTGAAGCTATGCAAGAGCTATATGGATTGAAAGAAGGAGCACAATAGAGTGGAGCACAGTGCATACATGTCTCATCTCTGCATTTGCAATGTCACCCGTGCATTCCATCTAGCTTCCCTGAGTATGCACTCTAAGCTTGCAACCATCTCAGAGCTGTAACAAAGTTCATGATTAATGTGTTTTGAGCCACACATTTTCCAGTGCAGCAGTATTTACCCAAATATAAGATGAGATTTTTTCCTAAATATCTCAGTTGAAAAATTAGGGGTCGTCTTATATTCACAGATTGAGCCTAGTCGGTTAGGGTTTATGTTTGAACATTGCCATTCCATGTCACAAAATTTGTAAATGTTGGCTAACAATAAACTGTGAAGACGGTAAAAATATTGTGTGTGTCTACAATACGTACTTATATTCACAGTCATATTCTGGGTAACCACTGCGAATTTGCCAGGCAATTCAGACCGATATTTTTGAATGGGCCGGAAAAGAGAGAATCTCAAATGAATGGCACGGTAGCAAATGAAACATAACAAGAAAATGCTGAGATTTTGCTACAGGATGCAGGTTCGATAAGGTGACGTGAAATCTCAGATCAACATCGAGTGAGGGTGAATCAGCGATTTCAATTGTTAGAGAAACAGAGTGGGGCTGGTAGTGTGGGATGGGTAGAAAATCTGGTGGCACTGAAAGGAATGTTCTTAGGTGGCGTCTGATGAAGACTAAGAACAATGCAAATTCAATGCGCAAAACTTTCAGAGGGGCCTAAAAAGTCAAAAGATTTCACAATATGGAAGGACCAAAAAGAAAGAAATATTGGTACATATGAAGATGATGAGAGTAGTGACAAAAACCATGATTATGACCAAGTCTTAACACTCTCATTAACAAGGCAATTTTCTAGTCATTAAGACAACTTGAAATTTTATTTTGACTAAATAGTAACAAAAAGTTAAAAATTTCTCACGAAGCCTCTTCAAAATTAGGGGGTCGTCTTATATTCAAACTTGACTTATATTCGAGTAAATATGGTAATATCTTTTCTCTTCCCTATTATTGTTCTAAAGAAGGAAATATGAAGACGTCAAAGTGAAGAATTTTTAATAAAACATTTTACCTCTTTTGATTTAAATTCAGTTCAAAGTCTCACGTTCCTTGAAAAATGTGCTAACAAGATTCCACTGAATTTGTGTACTGGTCTCTAGTGTTTACACAAATTCAGTTGAATTTAAAACAAGCCACCAGTTACATTATACAATACAATTACTTCCACCTCTTAATTTGATTTAATAATAACAAATACCTTGTAATTTGCAAGAAGGCATCATCCAAGTCTTTTTTCATCCTCACCAATTCCTTTTCTTGCACAGTAGCTTCACTGGTTCTCTGATCCAGGGCTACATCCTTCTCCTAAAACCAAAAATATTGACTCATGGAAAATGGATCAATTTTCTTGCTCTCTAATGCACCACTAATCAGCTACAAATATTATTTAATAGTTTTGCACATTATTAACAGTAAGAGTTCAGTATTACGAGATTTTGGAAGAAGAATATTAATAATTTGGTTAATAATTTTGGTTAACTGATGCAGAAAATTTTAAATGGGGACAGAAAGAACACTCCAATATAGGCACTAAGAATGAACATTGTTATCATAATTATTACAATTTGTTATAAAAATTTCATTATTACATAAAATTAATTTTAAAATTCATAACTAATATTTCATGAAAACCCATACCTCAACCAAACTTCTCAGACGAGTCACTTCCTTCTGCATTGCAGCATTCTCCCTCTCCACAGTCTCCAGTTTGGCCTTCGCTTCGTTGTATGTGGCTTCAATGGCTGGGACCCGCTGGGCCTCAGCTTTCCACTCTTCAGCCTGCTGGGCATTTGTGTTGGCCAGGCGCTCCTGCTCTTCCAATCGCCGCTGCAGGCTGCTCGCAGAGCTCTGCAACTGCTGCTTCTCCTTGCTCACACTCTCTAAACTCTTCTCCAACTCCTCCGCACGACTCTTCTCCACCTGGAGTCAACGAGGAGCTTATTAAGCAGAGCTCTGAGGGAGTACATTTGCTGCAGAGAGATACTCGTGCTCCAGCCCAAATGGCTGGTGAAAGAATACATTTCACAGAGCGATGCAGTCATTTGCAATGTTTAACTGTTTTAAAACCTGTCCAAAAAAATTGTTTATAGGCATAAATAGACCACAGGCATGGTGTGCTGACATGAGTAAATTCCAAAAATTTTTAGATAAATGCTACTTCCAAACAATATCTGGTTAGATAATAAGGATGCTAATTGAGTAGTTTATCATTAAAATATATAATGAAATTTGGTACGATTCTAATTTTTGATCAATCTTCCACTATTTCTTGCAAGATCATGTGAAATTCAGATTATTCTTTTTAGGAAATCTCTTAATGCAAAATTAGTTAAGACTAAACTACAAAAACATTCAGCATAATGTTTGTTGTTTTTTATGAGACACCATGAAATATTTACAAGCAAACATTTTAACGAAATCAACTGTTTTTGGCTAAGACTGTAAAACGAATATTTCACCCCCTCTCCCTTATGGAATCTCATTCAGTTCAAGTCAATTTTGAAAGCTAAATAACTTACTTGTAACTCTTGATGGTGCTTATCCCCTGTGCGTTTCAGGTCATCTATTGTATCTTGCAATTTCTTGCACGATTCCCTAAATATGTGCTCCAAATCTTCATTTTGTTGGCTCAGTCTTTCACAGTTTTCTTGTAATTGCTCAACCTAATACAAAAGAAAAAGAAAAAAAATATGATTCTTAAGAAATATTACATTGCCAAGAATACATTTTGTTGTTGTTACAATCAATTCCATGAATGTAAAATATGTTTCTCATATTTTCTATTTTATTATCACTGTTTTAGAAGAAGCAAACATTATAATTATGTTAGGATACAATAAACGATATCATGTTTTGAGAGTAAATACAATTGAATGTAGTAAAATTCCAAATTTTTGTTTAGACAGTCAAAAAGATACAATTTTATTTCATATTAGAACATAGATATATGTTCTAATATGAAATAAAATTGTATCTTTTTGACTGTCTCTAAACAAAAATTTGGAACTTTTCTATATTCAATCATTAGTAATAGACAGCCTATTTCGATATTCAGTAAATACAATTGTTGACACTGATTGATTCTATCTTATCACGGTGCTCTTGAACATTTCATTGTAGTTTAGAAAGTGAAGAAGTCTGCCTGGTGTTGCACAAGAGATATTATACTCCATGAGAACATTAGGAAAACTTTTGAACATTCTCCAAAGCCATTAATATATAAATACTAAACTGAAATGTGTAGCAAGGTACTGTAAAAAAATGAAATCTTCCCCATCTCAGAAATTCAGCTTTTTTCATTACCTTTATTGATAGTTTCTTTTTCTCCTTTTCCAGCTCCAAAATTTTGTTACTGCTCTCATGAAATGAAGATTCTTTCAGACTGTCTATGGCTGACAGAAGCCTCTTGTTCTCAAGCTCCAAGCGCAGTGCCCTGGCTTGAGCATTGCTTGTCAGCTGCTCAGACAGACTGTTGTCACCAGATCCTAAATTCAGAAAATTTACAAAATAAATAATTTGTTCTGATAAAAAGTTTCAAGTTCAGCATTTTTCTCAAATCTCAGGCACAAAATTTTCCAAACACATCTGAGCACTGTTACTCATGTTATCAGGAGTGATGAATTTATTTGTGTGGGTTATCTGTTTACGCAGTCTCAGCTAACCAAAATGTAATGGAAACAACAGAAAAGAGAAGAGGCAATATACGGAACAATGTGACGTATACATCCACTAACTGTTGATGTACACAGAGACAGACAGACAGACAGACACGCACACAGATGTTTTGCTGCCGATCGACTTTTCTGAACACAGGACCCACAGAACGTGGATTCTTGCTAAACCACGTTTTAGAGAAAGTAATTTACTATATGTAGTAACAGAATGTATTCACTTTTTCATTATCAAGGCCTGGCAATAAGAGTTTTTCTGTCAAAAATTCACCATTTTCCGACACATGATTACACAATTTTCTCTTATGAAATAAGTGCAAGAAAGAAAAAATCAACCTGATTGTTGGTATCACAAAGTCAAACCAATTTGTGGCTCACAAGAATTATTCTAGTCTAAAAAACTGTATAATAAATTTACTCTGAATCAATGGAGACATTTTCACTTTAAACTTTGGTTCAATTAATAATGAGATGGGTTGATCCATCTTCTACATATCAGAAGTAATAGAGAGAATTAAATGTAGATTATGGTAGGTTGATATGAATCGTCAATGCAATTCACCCTTCAATGAGAAGGAGGTCTGGAAGAGCACTGTTTACTCTAGGCTTTAACAATTGTTTTGTGGTGTTTGTAGAGCTTATGGGGGATCTAGCAATCACTTCCCAGTCATGAATTACTGTTTCATTATAATAGTGACCTTGTGTGAGAAGGCAGGCCTATTGCCCTAAAGCTATCTAAAAGCAAAAAGAGTAATTAGTTAATTTAGTTTAGTTAGTTAATGCCTTATTTTACGTGTCGAGACTCGGGCCATCAGGCCTGCTCTTCCGTCTAACCACGCAAATTTCGCTACACTCCTTTCACCACCTAGCGGAGAAAGGAGGGATTATCTTGGGTGACGAAACAGGCGGAACTCAATTCTGCTCAGAGGCTTCATTTAGGCTTCAGGATCTTTTACATGCTGTAAATCTACTACATGGGACAGCTGGCTTTACGTCTCCTACGAAGGATATTTTTCACCTTTAAAAATCCACTGCTTCGATCGGGTCTGAACCCGCAAACTCTGGTACAACAGTTTGATATGCTAACCGTTATACCACCTAATCCACTGAGTAATACTAGGATAATGAACAATTGGTATAATTGAAGCTTAAGAGATAATTCAGGCTTGTCATTCTTTAACAAATCTCCACAACTGGACATGGGATAATTGGCCATACTTCCTTTCAAAAAAAGGCATTCAAAGGAGGTGAAAAATCCATCAAGGTGAATTCTGACTGTTTGATACACAAACCATTACACCATTAAAGCAAGGCAAAACATTCAAAATTAAGTAATCATTACAAGACAACTGGAACCATTTATTTCTACAGTACTAGGTATACTGTGACATGCCAGCATGTTGCTTGGAATATTCCATAATACATGACGGGTGACCAAGTCTCTCTTGATAAATGAAACACAATCTCAATAAATAGAAAATCAAATTTATAAAAATTAAACTGTTTATGACAAAATAATTAATAGGAATATTTAATGAAACAATTTGTAGGCAACAAGGACATGCAAATACATCAAAAAGCACAGAGAGACTCATTTAGGAATGATGTGTATAAGACATGGTGGAATACTGGAAAAATCAATCAAGACAGCAAAAGTTTTGTTTAGGTGCCAGAGGTAGATCAAAAAGAGAGATCAGGGGGACTTGAATGATAACCGGCATGATAAGAGGTGCAGCAGTATTGTGAAGCAGGTTCATGTTTTGCAACTTTAGGCTGATAGTTTAGACAAGACGTTAATAGTGATAGAAAAACAGAATGAGATGATAGATGAATATTTTGAGACTTAAGTATTAATAATTTAGATAATTTCAGATAAAGATATCATATGTGAAGCCACTGATGACCAGTCAAGTGGTGTCAATATCATTTGTGTAGCTTTCACAGTCAATGGCCAAATTAGCAGTCAACATTCAGTGAAAGGAAAGAAATCATTATGGGAAGATAAAGTACTGTAGAAGAGAAGCCCTATATTAATCTATATATTTAAAAAAATAAGGTATTCTGCCATGGCTTTGTTTAGAGCTTCTACTGAACCGATTGTTGTATTTTTTCTTTTAAATGAAAGAATATGATCCCTAGATGTGTTATCAGATATTGTTTGTGTTGATTCACCAACATTTACGCTGTAAATTAATTAATTAAATCATTCTTTAATAGTACGCTTATCAATAGTCAATTGTTTTCTTTCAAAGGGTGGCTGTTTCAATATCGATATACATGAGTCCGTAGATATGAGTCCACGCTGCTTGATGTTTTGTTTTGATTGTTGAGATTTGTTTACATTTCGTCAAGGTTTTGTTTCAGTGTAATAATTGCATTGTGGTGTTGACAGTTTGCATGTATTTGCTTCTGTGGTGTATTTTGTAGAGAACATTCGCACAGTGGGTTTTGCTCGGTTATAATACTTAAGTGAACAGGTTTACAGGTTATGTCGAATTCCGAATCGTTGTCCACGCGCCCCAAAAGACGCAAACGTACATTAACTGGACGCAGGGAAAGAGAAAGTCAGCATAGGTGTCGTGATAGATGTCATTTCATTTTCTATTGGGTCATTATCTATGAAATGTCAGTTTTGTTCTGCTTTGTACTTTGCATGTGAGAGAAATTCTGCAAACGATTTATTCTGTGTTGCTTAAATGGGAAAATAAGAATACCTTCGAGCAATAAACCAGCAGAAATCAAACAGTTGTTTATAGGAGAGGATGACACATCAAAAATCTTTAGAAATAATATCCTTCAGTATAATAGTGCTATATCTTTTGTGCCGATATTGCATTGCCACCTGGTCATGGGCCACACGTGTTCAAAATTTTGGGAACTCATCACAGAATATCTTCGTTATACACTCAAGATCCAAACAATGCAATATATTGTGAACATTAGTCTGGGCACAGTATTTTACGTTTATCTCAGATCTTACCGTCAAATTTTGACGAGTTCTCACTAGTAAGTTATAATTTTCACAAGTAGTTGTAAACAGCAATGACAATTATTTACTGTAGTCACTGTTATATACATCTTCTGTATTTGAAAAAAAATTTAGATTTAAAATAATTTCAAAAAAAAAACAGAACCTTTCAACGGGATCATATCCCATTAAATACAAATTTTCTACCCAAGCACTGAGTCTGATATGTAATACTTGGCACATGTAGCACATGTTAAAGTCAGACTTTACTGCTCACATGAATACCTAATTCATAGTTGGGACTACAACATAACTGAACATCAACAAACCTCCTTCCATAACATCTGCACCATCACTCTCCCCATCGCCCTTTGCTGCTGAGCTGCTGCTGTCATTAAGAGCTGAACGCGCCAGAAGTTGCAGTTGAGCATTCTCTTCAAAGAGTTCTTGGAGTTTGTCCTGCTGAGCATCCCGCTCTAATGTTAGCTCATTAATGTGCTGCTTGCATTTGAGAACATCCCCCTCCAACTGCAGGACATGATCACCTCGACGCCTCGCAGATGCCAGCTGCTCTTCTAACATTTCACGAGTTTCCAACAGGACTCTGGTTTCACCAAAGAAATTCAAATATTAATTATTCTCGAGAGCATTCTCATAAATTAACTGTTTTTCCAATAATGCACATCTTCATAAAATAAAGACTTAATAACTATTATGTTCATCAATGAAAAACATTTTAAAATTTCAGAACCATTTTAAGATAAGAAAATTTTTCACATATGACTGGATTTCTTACGACTCTAGTTACACTACCCTTGAAAATTGATTATTGTCAATGAAAGACTACGTATATTACTATCATATAATTTTTCAAACTCACCTGTTATCCTCTCTCAATTCCTCCACTCGTGTTTTGTAGAATTCGATGTCACTTAGTTTTTCTCGATAGCGCTGTACCTCCACCTCTAGCTTATCTACCCGTTCAGCACGCTCTCTGACAGCATCAAGCTCATCTCGGTACGCCTTTGCAGCTCTGAAAGCAATGCCAATTACTGTTATTAAATTTGAATGCATTAATATAATGCAACAATATAAACAAAATGAAATAAAATTTAAAATACGAAGTAAAATAGTGTTTTCAGAACAAGAACTTGATCCTTGAGAAAGGTAAAGAAGGAAACAATTAAAAGGGGAGGAAATTGTCAAAAGATAACAAGGAAATAATAGTCGAGAGCTGTAGAAAGTATCACAAAATCTTTACAAGAAATATAAATTTTGTCACATGAGATGATGAACTAATCTTGTATTATCAGGGAGGAAGACGACTGACTAACGTGCCAATGCAGAAACAAACAAGGAAGAGACTTAGAAGAAGTTGGTGGCCTAAATTGTACAGTGGAATCTTATTAGTACATTCCTCATTACTACATTTCCCCATACCACGTTTGTATTCTAAAGTCCCAATGCAGTTAATTAACTAGTTAAAAATCTTTTATATTTGTTGCATCTTTATCAATGTAGCATATCTCTGAATCCTTGTTGGGTGTTGAACGGCTTGCATGGTGTAATCCTCCATTATTATTTTTGTTATATCTTGTCACGTCGCAGTCAGTCAGTGCCTTTTATCCCTTCCGCTAGCGGCTCAGCATTAATAGATCTCAGGCTTCTTAAACAGTCACCCCGCCTCTTCTTCCTCAGCCTACATTACTAAGATGAAAAAACTAGATTGACATTGTAGACTACTAGATATGAAATTTCTCAAACATCTTTGTCAGTCGGAATGAATTAGAAACACCAGCTAGCAATAACATACACCAATAAACGTTTAATTATTGAACACTGAAAAAACAAAATTGCCAACATTCAGTACAATTTTTCACATTTAAGTTCTACACTAAATTTTTAGAAATATCTTCTTTGAGTCTCTCAGACCACCTTAAATTTGTTTAAAAAGCACCTGCTCTGTAAGAATCTGGAACACATTTGTTTAAAATTGGTACATAGATCATCTTTTGAAAATTAACAGAAATGGATGAAATATTACATTTTCTTTTGATATGCTTATGTAACTTTATATGTAAAGAGAAATAATTTTAATAAGGTAGAATAGATATTTTGATAATACATTGTTATATATTTGTTAATTTTTAATTAATATTTCTGTATTTTGTAATATATGTACATATTTTACTGGGTTTTAGTAAATAATTAGACCTTAGGCCAGTGACACATGAGCGATACAAAACATACATTGTTAATGTCTGTCAATTTGAGGTCCGGTGATTGAAAAGCAACATGGGCACAATAAATGGACTTCATTTGTCCTGTGGTCTTCTGTTAGCAAACAAGGATGCCGTGGAGTTAGCAATATATGTTACAGGAATGAAACTTACAAAAGAAGAGGAGGAGATGGTGGGTTCAACCCATTAACAGCAAGTGGCTTTTGAAGGGAAAACCCTCTTTCAGATTTTATGCAATGGTAAGATATTTTTACTTTCTCTCATATGTACATATATAAAGAGTATTACATGCAGTATAGAGAAAGTTATATAACGCTGTAGGAGAAAACAGGATTTTCAGCAGAAAAAATTCATTGGCAGGCCCTGATAACAAAAAAGTGGATAAATTCCAGTTGCTAAATTAAGAAAAAAAATCCTCTAACATGTGGTGTAGCCAGAATCCCTGTTTTGTGGGTCCTTGATACCAAAAACTCAATTGACGCCAAAATGTCCCACTGTCTGTCTGTGACCACTACTAGCGCCTAAACCATAAGTAGGATATTTTTCGTATTGAAGAAACTCTTGTCAACCTGGCTCTAGTTGGAGCTTTCAAATTTTGAAAAACATTCTTTAAAATTTAGGGGTACTTTACATGACGCACCCCACACATTTTCAAATTTTTCTCAAAAACGGCTCCAAATTTTTTCTTCAAATTTTTTATATGATTAGAGTAAAATAGACTTATAAATATGGTGTAGGTCCATTTTTCACTATGAACACTGAATTTTCAAAAATTGAGAAAGTTTGAAGTTTTGAAATTTTTTTCCTAAACACTAGAGCTACTACAAAATTGAAGATAGAGATTTTTCCTTCAAGTAAAATTTGTTTTCCATATTTAGTTCTTTTATAAAGGTAATGTACATATTTTTGAAACTTTTAGTAGTTTTCATGGAATATTACGTGCAATATGTGCAATTTTAAAAAATAACAAAAACAAGATTTTCTCAAAAACAGTTCCAAATTTTTTCTTTAAACATTCGTAAGGGATATCGCTAAATGTACTCTATGAGAAGACATAAATGTCATTTTGCTGTATCCCTTTATTTTTTCAAAAATTACGAAAAATTACGTAATTTTTTTTTACTTGCCTCTCACGTCAGTAATATTTACATCAGTAGCGATTTGTTGACATTCTGTTTACGAGTTTAAGTTTATGAACTTTAAATAATGTCATATAAAATTTCTTGAAAATTCATCAATTTTCTGTTAAAATGAGATCAAAATTCTGCATTTTCAGAAAAGCTCAAACGCCAGTTTCTCAAAAATGGCTTTAAATGTTTTCTTCACACTTTTCCAATAGATAGTGCTAATTGCACTATTTAATATGGCATAAAGTTAGTGATAGGGTCTCCTTTTGTTTTTTCATAAATCACGCAAATGTAACTTTTTTTAAAATATCTCTCACGCCGGTCAGATTCACATTTTTGGTGATTTGTAAACACTATAGCATTTGTGAGTGGAAGTGCTTCAAATGACATCTAATTAAGTTTTTCAAAAACTCAAAAATTTTCTGTGAAAAGCAGCTTCAAATTTCGCATTAACAGTAATGGTCACTTAAAAATGGCTCCAAATTTTTCAATGAATATTGCCATTTAGGATGAAGTTTTACTCTTCACTGATATTCTTAAATTAATATTTCAGTTCTACTATTAGGAAACCAAAAAATTGAGAAAATGTAACAAAAAATAAACTTTGAGCGACAATAGATGGCTGCTGGCAAGAGCATGAGGCAAGACTGAATAGTTAACCCAGACCAAAGAAAATAGAAAATTAATACAAGAAAGTGTGTGCAATTCTGTAGCACAACTAGTTTAATTATTTTCAAATGTCTGAGCCAGCATTCAGAGAATTGCTCTCGAAATTACATGATCATATTAAAGGGCAAAATACCAATGTAAGGTGTGCTACATCATGGGAAGAAATATTTGCATGTGAACTTCCTTAACTAATCTTTCACTGTCGAATCTATTCATGTTATGCACAGAGAAACATATGCTGCTTGTTCAATGTGTTTCAACATTTGTATAATATACGTCGTTGGTACTCCTCGTGCCCTGCTCGCTATGGATGCATAAGAAGCTACACTACGGAAGTTGTTGGTGATAGATGACACTGCGGTTCAATAGTGTCCATAGCCCATATCCGTCCATGCTGTGCTATGATGGATGCACTTCAACTTGTGTCATTTGATGCTCTGTGCTGCTAGCCTTAGATCTACTCATAAGGTGAGAAGGGTAACTTACCGAGCATCCTGCATTAGCTCCTGAACTTCTTGGCGCAGCCGTGTAACAAGAGCCTTCTGGTGCTCCAGGTCCTCCCTGCATTCTGCCAGAGCTTCTGACTTCTCCTCCAACTCCTGGCGTTGCTTCCGCAGACGCGCCTTCCAGTCTGCCAGCTCAACAGCCAAGTGGTATGAGTCTCCACTGCCGCCTCCTGAGGCAGATGCTTTCCGCTGGGCCTCGCTTGGCGATCCATTGGATACGGAACTCTCCCCTCTGTCCAGAAGGACTAGGCTGGTCCAATGCTTTAAACACAAGGGCCAAAAGAAATATGGAGGTCTGTACACCAGATCTCTGCATTCTGTGGAAAAACAGCCACCTGCATCCTGGTTACCTGCCCATTTGTAAATGTTATTTTCTCCCTTCCAATTTTAATACGTTATTACTTAAAGAATGTGAATGGCAAACATGATTCTGGTGAGAGTAGTTTGGAGGCTTTGAAAGACTTCTGGATTTCCAGATTCCATTGAAATTACCACAAGAGAATGTTATCAAGCAGAGCTGGGTGCCACACAACTGATACTGATCACTGGTTGCCCAGTGGCTTTATGTTAGCTTCTGAGATTTATAATAAAGGGAGGCACAGCAAATACCTTCTCTTCTAACTCTGACAGCTTGGCAGGTAAAACAATGAGTGACAGTTGGCTGCTTTTATCAGAATGCAGAGGTCTACTGTACACACACTAACTTCCAGACACCCACATTTTTACACTTATTAAAACACCAATTAACAGTTTTCAATTTATCAAACATTGTTTAATCAACTACATTGAAAATGGGCAAGACAAACTTCTTCATAGATATTTCTCAGCATACACTGAAATTTGTTTTTGTATTTTAAGATAAAATATGGCTAAAATGCACCAACTACTACTGGCAACTATTATTTTGTTCATTTTCCCTACTGAATAAATTTATGTAATAAGTGCTGTTGATTTCACAGCTGATTAATTTTAATTTTTTTACCTGCAAATAATCATCCCTCTCCTTGACCAATCTTCTAATGTGATTCACCATCAAATCAGATGGGAAAACGTCAGTTGCCTCTTGTGTCAAAACTATGTGATGATTGTCAGTTACCTACAAGAACAGAGAAACTTCTTATTATGGATGGACAGAAAGATAATTCTTTATACACTGAACAATAGAAAATATGAGGAAAGGCAAAATAACAGAAACAAATGTTTTCCTATCAATGATGAAATGCCATATTGTCTTGTCGCTTTACCACATTTCCACAAATTAAATTTTAAATCAAGAAATAATATTAAAATTTTAAAATAATTTTCAAATCAAAAGTGTTAAGATGTTTGAAGAAAGAATCTGTGGTGCTGAAGCATTTAAAATTTAAAGCTGTTGACCATCTCAATTAAGCAATGCAAGATTCAAATAGTTAGCTGCATACAGTAGTGACAAGTCTCAAGAATGATGTTGTAAGAACAAACAGAGCAACTTCTTCAGAAAAGAAGAACATAAGAACTGGACTAAATAGATCATGGATACATTGAAATGGAATACACTGCACTTAAGATACTGCATATAATTGTTAATACTTCTAACAATATTTTTAAAACATTTGTCATTTTCTCTGCTTTTGAGCTTGACTTCAAATCTGAGAAATAAAGATTGTAAACATACAGTTCAATGCTGAAGTTTTAGAAAATATCTATAAAAGAATGTGAAAGTGATCAAACTGAAAGTCTGCATGCATATCTGGTCTGCAATGTGAATTTTGGCTTGGGGCAACTTACAGTAATTGAAAACTGATAATAATTTACTGTAAGGAAATAATTCCAATATTCTATGGAAATTTTTCTGGGTTGTAATACATGACATCACTGAAACCCTTACATGCATCTGTCAGAATCCAGGCACTTTGTGAACCACTTCATGGATTGCTTTGTAAGTGCCGGATGGTCAATGAAACAACTGTCAACAAGTGAAATGACATGGCAAGGTGCCAATATCTTAAATGACACTTGTAGGGCAGAAGCAGGCATTTGTTGGAATGGGCTTCACAACAACTTTCCCTCATTTTTCACTCACATTATTCTTTCTATCCTTCCTTTCCTTTACATAGAAAGACAGCACACAATCAACAATTATTAAACAATTCATTTTCTACCTTTTTTTGGTGACATAATGTTGAGAAAGTATTGTAATGCTGAAAAAAGAAGAAGATACTACCAAAATTTTGACAGAAATTCAATTTTTAGGGAACTTGATACCAAAAACAAATTATCTTTTACAAGAACACCTGTTTATCAACAACACTAGCATCTAAACCAAATTTGATAAAGATCCTTTAATTTTGGGGTGTAATTTACATGAAACCCTTGGGACACACTACATTTTTTTAACAACAGCTCTAAAATTATTTTTTACATTTTTGTTCAATTAATGCAAAATGCACTTATAGAAATAGCAGGTCCAACTTTCATTAAAATTTCTGAAATTTTCAAAATTGCACAAACGTTTGGCTGAAGTCTAGAACACGGTACAACCTAAGAAGTCGTTTAAACCGGCACTTCGCGCCGCTCCGGCGATGGGGAAATCCACGGTAGAGGGGATGAGGGGTGGTTAGGAGATTTTAAGGGGAACCTTTCTGTGGGGAGGGGTAGTGAGCAATATTCATAACTTAGTACATAAAAAAGCAAAGCGTAGGCGATTTCGTCGGCGAGGTTGCCGCGCGCGGCCCACTCCTTCGTGGTAGGCGATTTAAATAAATTGTAAAAAATACGCCACTGAAATAATTTTAATGGTTCGTAATAGGTCACGAACGTGACGTCGTAAGTTAGGGGAGGCAATTTCACCCTAGTATCTTTCCGGAGCTCCGTTACAAAATAGTATTGCGATCGTGGTGGTGTGCCTATGTGAGTTTATAGTGTTCTTTCTTCAGAACGTGTTTGCAACTGCGCATTTTGAATTCTCGAGCCTCTCTTATACAGTGCTTACTGAAGTGCTTTCTCATAAAAGTGAATTGGTAATTATGAGGTGGATGCTTATGGTGAACGCGAGAGCCGAAGGCCCGAGTCTCGCCGTGACTTGGATCCGGAAGAGCGAAGCGAGAAAACTTCCCTTGGAAGGTAATATGGCATTAAAATGCGACGGGGACAAAGTGTATTAAGGGCGAGCCATGAAAATCGCCTGTCGGTAAGTTTTATTCATTTATATCAGACGCTAAGCGTAATTTGAGGGAGGACTTAAAAGACTCCCCCCCGCTGCTCCGCTTAACCGAGGGTGAACCGCCTTCCCTACTTTAACCAAACTTTTTTTCTTTCTCTCAAAGCTGTCAATCTTCAATACCACGGCTAATTTATTTTTTAGGGGAACTATCCTTTAAAACATAAGTCATTTCTACATAATTTTGAGCAAATTCTTAACAATTTTCCACAGACACATCCACCAGATTTTCTCAAAAATAGCACCAATTTTTTTCTTCAAAGTTTTTGGAAGGATAGAAAATTCTATGTCGCAAGTACTGTTTTCAATAAAACTTTTGAATTTTCAAAAATATTTGTATTATTTCAAACAATTTGCAAGCTAATATTTATGTTGGAGATATCTTTTATAATTTAATGAAGTCAGAAGAAATCTATTGGTCACATATGTTCTTGTGAGCGAGTGGTCTCCTTTTAATTTCAAAGTTGTTGTATGCACCCAGAATTTCCAGAGCAAAATTTTTTTCTTCAAATAGGGCAAAGCGCATTTATAAACAAAGTACAAACTAGGTTTTCAATAAAACCTCTGAACCTTCAAAAATTGCAAATTTGAATATCCCAAGCTTATTTTGATGAAGATATTTTTCTAAGAGCTGGCACAAAAATGATGGAGGCGCAAGTTGCAATGTTATAATATTGCATAACCATACAATAATATGAGAATGCATATGATGTAGCTCTGCTAGTTTTTGTAGTTATTTATTTCTCCATCCATTTAAACTTCCAGGTCAACACATTATCCCAAATAAGATGTGATCAGATAGAAGTAACATGTGGATAAGGTGGTTTCCATATCATGCACAAAGGAATCAGTAAGAAACAAAAAGAAAGGATGAAGAGAGAAAAGCATAAAAATGAAAATAACCTGCTTAATGCAATCCACTATGTCGTGCTGCACATCTACATCCAATGCCTTGATGTGCTCAATGAAAGTTTCTTTGTTGGGGCATTGCACTGCACAGCCCAGAAGCAACAGTAGCAAGAGCTGCATGTTCTCCAAGCCAGCCTTGCTGTCTGGCTCTCGGCCCAGCTTGACACAGTCTGGCAACACCAGCACGACTTGTCCCAGCTCCTCCTCGTACAGGCACTTAATGTTCTTGATGAGCACATGCATGTTTTTGATTCTGATTACATGGTTCCCATGACTAGGTGAAACACCATGATGCATAGGCTCTGGATCTCTAAAAAATTAAAGAACATCCTTGCTTAATGGACAGTGAAATGTAGAAAGTTAGATAAAAATGTCAAGGAAGCAAACCTGATAAAAAATTACATTAAAATTAAACTTCTTATATTACTCAAAACACACATTAATATTACAAATAGTTTCACTAAATTTGTATTTTGCCCCAAAATTAGTCAAACTAATCATCCCTTTGATAGTGGTTCATGATAATTAACTGAAGGTTTGCTATTGTTCTCCAGCTATGCATTGTAAATTCCAGATCTTATTAATTCAACCAATCCTTGATGTCACACATTTTTAGTGTTTCATAAGTTTTGATTGATAAAAAGTCTGTCACTCAGGGGAGAGGGGCACAACTGAGATAAAAACGGATGAAGGTCAAAAGTGAATGAGGGGGTAGTCAAAAAGGAACCCTCTCTTAAAATCTGTGTAATAATTGTTGCATTACTTTAATTCAAACAATACATTAAAATGTTAACAATGTTAACACTAATAAAAAAAACAACTTATTTTTAATTTGAAAAATTAAAATGTACAGATCTTAACTTTTTTATAAAACTAATCTATTTAATTTATCTATTAATTATTATACTATACCTATTTAATTTATGACATGGAGGAGAAAATCAAATGGAATATTTATCTCTGGGAAAGTGTACAGTTAGTAAAAGAGAGAGTTTAAATATAAATGTTTTATAAAAGGGGAAGGGGAAAAAATGCTCCATTTTGTGAAAATGCTTAGGCAATGCAAAGTGCAGGGTAGTAAACTTGATTTCTGAACTAGGTGGCTTCAGAATTCCACAGCACCTCAGAATACACATCAGAATTCCTGATGTCTATTGAAAATATTCGCCAACAATATTATTTTACAATTCTTAGAGACCAACATATCCTTTTGATCAGAAAAATTTAAGGCCACTTAATTATTAGTACGAAAACAATAAATTCTGTACAAAGCATATTACAGGGTTACTCTGTGGCCACCACTAACTTTTTCTCTCTCCAGAGATCAACAAAGCAGTACTTCAACATTGCTCATCAGACATTAATAAAAATAATTAATATGTCAGCAGTTGCAGCACTTACATTTGGAGTAAAACCTCATGGATAAGGGTTCCATCAGCTAAATCTTCATATTCAGTCAACCGATCAGGATTTTCCAGGCATGAGCAAAACTGAAACCAACCAATGCGTAAGACTAGTATGGAGACTAAAAGACCAGATGTAAATGTCAAGATTCTCAGAACTTCATGTACATAAATCCCATTTCACTTCCTTAAAAATTATTCATTAACTCTTTTTATTAAAGTCACTATTTTTAAAATCTCTGTAGCATAATCTTTCATACTTATGAGGTTGTTAAATTTATAGCATTTTGAACCATATTAATTACAAACCCATTCCTCTAGGAAACTGTCATTATTTCACAAAATCCACTAACTTGTTTAAATGAGATTTTAATAAACTTGTGCATTTGCAGAATACACCATCAGAATAAATTGTGTTATGTTGAAGTATCAAGTAAAATACAAGAAAATATCACAAAACATTGCTAGTGAGCCTTGAAAGGTTTCTTACAACTATAAACAGACTTCAAAATATATTTGTAACTTGTGTATGCAGTCTGACTGAAAATTCCATAAATAAAACCGAAATCTCAATTTGTTTCTTTGTTCATAGTTGATATGAAAAATTAAATTTTGAATTATTTGATGATAGAGTATCATAGTTTTGCTCTGCATCCAAGTGCTTAGCCATTATATGGTTCTAAAACTATTGATTTATAATTAATGTGGAATGAACCAAACAAAACAAAAATTGAAAATTTTCTTCACATAAGAGAAAAATTGACTGACATATCCTCAATGTATGGTTAATAATCATTGGAGGATAACAGATCAATATTTTTAAAGCTCACCCAAGTAACCAAGGGTCCCCGCATGAAGTCTTCAATTTCTTGAGCAACTGCCATTTTTGTTCAATTTTTATTGTCTTAAAAATGACAGCTAATAAGACGATCTCATGAAATGTGTTGAGAACATAGACGCCTCAGTTTCTTCTTCCCCCTTGAAGATTGGATGCTGTCAAATTCTACATTTCAACAAATATTAAAATAATTATTGAGCACAACAACAGTACTGTGTCTGAACACACACAGGCTTCAAGGTAACTTACAAAGATAAAATGAATATCAAAAAAATAACCTAGAAAGTTTTTATCCTTGTTTAATTCAATATCAACTTTAAAAACAATTTCCCACTAGTTTTTGACATTAATAATTATACATAGATAAAGTATCACTTAATGTATTATTGTATACTTCATCACTTGCTTTTAATATCACAAGCACAAAGCTACATTGTTACCGCAATCTCAGTATCAAGTGTGTTTAACCCTAACGGCTTACTTGTCATTATGTTCCCGTGAGAAAATGAACGGAATACAGTCTTCGGATTCCCACGATACTTGAATTCTGGGGCAGATAATAAACAAGAAAAATCACGGCGAATAATTGCATATAAAGAGGAGAGATGTGAGTTATTTCATTGTTCTTTGGTATTGTTTACATCGTTCCACTCTCTCGCAAAGTCCAAGCACAACAAACACCAAAGCAAAAGCATGTCACGTCACGTCAAACTTGTACGTCTGGATCCGAACTATACGAACATAGCCGAACTCTCGGTTCATTATGGAGTGGGGGGAAAAAGGTACAAAATCAGGACAGAGATTCGGGTGTAGTTTAGCCGACAGCCCCACGCCTGATGAAAGCGCCACCATCGCCTTACTCTCTGCAGTCGCCTGAAGGTCGCTTCTGCACTTTCTGCGAATACACTGAACGATACTACGCTTCAACGATTAATCGCGATAGCGTTTTTGGCGCATAAATTCAAACTTTATTTTTGCATTGACAAAATAGGAAAAATTTTAAAAATATGTTATATGAATGTAAGTGAAATTATGTATTACTACATTTTATATCTGTTATGAAATATTTTTGCAAGCTAGACAAATTATTTTGAATACGAAATTATTTCGACTTGAGAGAATAAGAATTTTGTTCATTCACCGTTCACACACGTGTACATGTAGGCCATTTCAATAGAAATAAAAATCTACTTGGAATGATAAAATCATTATATTCATATTATTTAAAATAAGTTGTTATATTAAAGATAAATAATAATCATAATTATCATGAACATAATTAATAGGTTTCATAATCTTGGGATCTGTGTCATCTTTTTAATAAATTATTCACATTAAATTATTTCAGGACCAAAAATATTACACATCACATTTTCACGGTTTTTTACAGATCTTCAGAATGTGTGTAGAGTTGGTGGTGATTTGAAGTTACCTCATGATGAAACTTAGCAATTAATTTTCAAATGTAAAATTATTGAAAACAAATGAGGACCTCCATTCTAAACACTATTTCAGTCACTTTTTGCATTTTTTCAGTTTATTTAACAGAATTAATGATAACATTGAGTGTTATTAACTGTTCTGTCATAACACTCTTCTGTCGTAACACTCTTCTGTCGTAACACTCTTCTGTCGTAACACTCTTCTGTCGTAACACTCAAAATTCATACTTTTCTCTTCTTCTATTTACGTTTACCACTTTTCAAAAATTCAAATTAAAGTACACTATAAACAATAAAGGTTTCTCCTTTATCCTGGAAAAGAAATAAAATCGACTACAGTAGTGTTTGGAATGAAGATATTCAAATTCTCTTTAAGAACATGACATTTATGACAAACATTCATTTTACTGGAGGCAGTTAGGTGTTATAACATTTACGTGCATGTGTCTGAAAAAAAATCTTGTCCCTATTTTATCCATCAATAGTTAACATCTATGCACTTAACTCTCATAGCTTTTCTTAAATTACATGCTAACAACATGCATGATAAATTAACACCTATCTTGTGTAATTAATGATTATGTAGGAACTCATAACACTAGAATCCATTGTACATTCTACCCACGTAATTCAATTTCCCTCCATCATTCTTTCCCCTACTTTTCTCTCACATTCCCCACTATTAAGGTTAATGTCACCTACTGGAAAAATATTAATTTGTCCGTTCCAGGCCAGGGTCACAATTAATTTATTTATATTTTGGTGCCTCATTTTTTATTACACTCTTTCAAATCCTCAAATCAAGGAATAAACATCAAGGAAATTGGAAAAGAAAACTTTCTCAAAAGCACTCTTAGGATTTATTCACACTAAGCTGAGTTTGTGGAGATTATTATATTTTATTGTTGATCAGAGAACTATGGAAAACTACTAATCAGAGGAGTCGGCTGCTAGAATTCTCCTCCACACAGTGGCTGACTTTGACTTAGCTGTGTAGCTAGTGTTGAAAATCCTGTCACTGTTGGGATGTGAACCCTAGGACCTCCCAGTCAGAGTCACTGCATCATTCCCCTTGGAGTGTTGAATGTCTCCTGTGATGAAAATTACTAATTCACATCAATCATAGGGTCCAAAGGATTGGAGGAATTAGGGAGGGGGTCTGTGTCAAAATCTTTATCACCCATGTAATTCTCACATAAAATATCTTTTAAAACCATGAAATGCAAGAAGCTGGGGATGTGATGCTAGTACTTGAATGTTTTAAATACCATTTGAATGAAACTTAATTCTTCCTACAAATCACATTACACTTTTAAGCATTGTACAACTTATCCATATTCCAAACAATCAGATAGGGACATTTCCTGAAAGTTTACAAATGCCATTATAATATTATTAATAAATAATAATGATAATGATAATGATGGTGATGGTGGTGGTGGTTTCTCATAAGCTTATGAGCTTATGAGAAAAAAATAAATTCAGAAGTTGAAAAATTCTGATTCATAGGCAACAATAACAGTCAAGGGATGAGTGAACAAAATCTATTTACTGTTAACAACCATTAATTATTTTTTCCATAACCCCCATTGCCTCATCATAAACAAAAGCAAAAAATGTTAAAGGAAATATGTAAATATTTTTTGTATACTCAATTGTATATCATTTGTCATTCTTTTTGAGTGTGTTATCAAGAAGATGGAACAAAATAATCCATTGCAATTTAATTCATAAATTATATTAGCTGTGAAAAAACACTTTCATGTATGGAAGAATATTTTTAATTGATTAGAAAATATGACCTATGTTGTTCAGAACCATTAAATAAATAAACTTCTGAAAAATAGTTGTTTTGAATTCATATTCAAAATCAGCAAGGCCTGAAATTTCTTTGGTTTTATTTCTGATAACAGCTCTTTATTTCTGAAATATTTCTCTTCTAGTGATATTTCACTGAAAGCAATATCAACATATGCAAGACTGGTAAATAGAGAAACTTTAGTGTTATTTTACTGCTTAACCCCTGACAGAAATTGGCAGTTTACATGGCTATGATGTTTGGTTTGTAGATCTCCTGAAGTTAAGTGAATCTTTTCTACAGTTCATTGGATTTTCAATTCTAAAATGAAATGTCTATCAAAAACCTTTTCAAGTGACTTGTTATTAATTGTAATCAGGGTGGTACATGAAAAAGCTATAAAGAGATACTAAAGATTTCAATCCGTAGTTTTAATGCATGAAGTTGTTTTACTTTGTGATGTAAGTGGGTACGAGAACATTTCAATACCAGCCTTTAATTTACATTCTAGTAAGATAGAAAATTTTAGCAATAAATAGCTTAATATTATACAGAATATTTTTATTATAATTATTATGCATGCAAAACAAATGAAATTGAATATTATGGGGGGTTATTCTAATAATAAGCCATTCTGAATGAGAATGGTTTACTACCTGCTGAAACATTTCATACTTTATTCCTTTGATTGCGATTGTGTTCATTCTAAAGTTCTTATTCTTGTAGTAAAGAACTCTCGTAGTATCAAGATAAAAATGCACTCAATTGGAATGTGTGTCAATGGAGCACAGGTAATTAAAGGGAGCTGAGACTAGCACCTCTAACAAAAGATAAAACTGAAAGACTTGGACCCAAGACAAGCAGGGAGAGAGAGTGTTGGAGCAGTACAAAGATAGATCCACATGATATTATTGTATTTCTATCTAGAAAGAAGTAAAAAAAATGAAAAAAGTTTAAATTGTAATAATTGAGAAAATTATAAAGCAAGTATCAACACTTAATTATTTAAGTAAAATTAGTGTTCAAAGCACAAGATGAGTACAAAACCTAGAAAGCAAAATCCCAAATTCAAGAGAAGGAATGTAATAATTATGAAACTTTTGGAAGAGCGATGATGCAGCATCAGATTAAATTAAGAATTCACAATATGACATCAAAATCAATGCTGGATGGCTCAAAAAAGGGATTCTCAAGAACAAAGACACCCAAAAGTTGGAAGATAAAATTAAAAGTTTCATATCACTGTCATTTTACTCCTTTGATCATGTTCTGTACTTTCATTCTTTACATTTCATTATTTATGCATTTATTCTGGGGAAAAATGTGTTATTTCTCAATTAAAATACATTTTGATTATTTCAAATTAAAGAAAAAGTATTCTAAATTGATCATTTTAGATTAATATTCCTCTGTTCACGTAAATTCATCTCTTGCAAAACACTAAAAACATTCATTTGAAAGGTGCAGTATTGAGCACTAAGCTCAAACCTAGTGCTAGTGCCACATGCCAGCCGGATGCACAGCATTTCTGTATCTCAATTCTGCATGCAATTTACCTGGAAAATCATGATCGTTTCGAGCCCATCTTGAAAATCGATGATGAACTAATACATGAGATTTGAACTAAGTCACAGACGGAGCTTCCCTTACAAATGTGAGTGAAACGACGTTGAAAGAAAGGAACTTCCCGTATTCATGGTATGAAGATAGCTTCTAAGGAGTTCTGAGAGTTGTGTTCAAACGCAGTTAATAGTTACTTGGATTTTGATGCAGACATTCCATTAGAAAATAACTAATATTCTATATATCTATAAATAATAATTTTCTTTGAGCAGTATAGTAAGAGTACAGTGCCAGATGAATGTGCTCTGCATAATTATGAGAAACAGTGCTATGGTGGGTTAATACACATTAAATGGCATATTTTAGTGAATATTTTTAAAGTTTTTAAGGTATAAGTGCACATATACTTCTTAGACTATTAGTGCAATTAAATTGAGTCATTAATAATGAATGACAATATATATATTTCTATCTCATTGAGAGTAAGAAGATATTAGTGTGAAAGTTAGTTCAACTTTTAAAATAAGTATTATAATAAGTACTGTAAATTACATAGCAAATTATAATAAGCACTGTAAAATGGGATGAAGTTTATTGCTGGAGTGAATTTGTTCCAAAAGTTTTACAATGTTATGACCTTATATTCATAAGTATCATTAACAATTTTTTCTTTAATAAATATGTAATTAATTAATTAGAGAATCTATAATTTCTGGCAATATGCTAATTAGATATTCCGGAGATTGATCATCTATTTAAATATCCAAAAGCAGTTCTGCACACTATTTCTAAGGGTCATGCTTGTATTCATGACTGGTTCAACTCTTCTGCCTTCAATTTGTGGTTTCAGAAGGTTTTTGTCACACAGAGGGAGGGACAAAAAGTTGGATAAAATTCAGCCATCTATTTCACTAAGAGCATGCAAAGATAATGATATTTGTATCTGCCAGATAATGTAAAATGTCACTGCCAACATCTCAATGTTGCATTCTTCTTGCCAGTCAAGAAATGCTCAAGAGAAATCCTGACAACTGGAAGAAGTCAAAACTCACTTCACCGGCTGTTGAAAAGGGATTATTTCTTTGAATATCTAATAAAGCAAGAACCCATGAGATGGGTTCTGTTGAAATCTTGTTGTAAAACCTAATCAAGATGAAGGGTCATTGGCCCAGATGCTGATTACAATGTGTGACATTGGCATTTAGAATTATACAATATAAAAGGTAACTAATGCACCATTATTAAAATAAACATTATTTTCATTTTTAATACTCGGTATAGACACTAAAGGTATTTGAACTTGTGAATCACTTTTAATTCTTTAGTGAAATCTGGCCTCTTGATAATGGCCTCTGGTAAATTTGGATTGAGTCATAACAATCTGTATTACAAGAAAACATGAGCCTTAGAGTAAGTGAGCTTTGAAAAACACTGACTTGTAAATAAGTGAGAGTAAATATTCTGAATGTAAAGCAAACTGAAACTAATTTTGCTTACTATTAATTTAAAATGTGATTTAATGTGTGATTTGACTTAACTGATAATCCCTAAAAATTCCCCACTTTAACATTAGTCAAATGCGCTTCATTTATTATCTGTGAAGTATATATATTGATGGTTCAAAATATATTACCACAAAACATTTCTTTCTTCATTTGACACCTGATTACAAAACTATTTTGAAATTCAGAAAACTGGTCATTTTTCAAATTTAAGTGTTCACTCGAATAAAGAAAAAATTTGTAACATTAAAAAAAATAGTGGTAAGGCATCTTTGAAGCTTCTATCCAAGGAAGAAATGAAAGAAAAAAATTGGTGTCTTTTTGAGATTTTTTAAAAAAAAATTACAGTAACTTCAAGCAGAAATTGTGCAAAAACTATGTGCATTTTCAAAAAATTGAACATGACCTTATTCAAAGATCAGGTGTTTTAGAGCAGATTTTCTTTAATAAAAAATCTCTATCATCAATATTGTACTTTTGCAATTTCTTTTGTTGCGAATTTTGAAAATACAAAGAGTTTGTCGAAAATGTGACCAGAACCACAGTTTTTACCGTCCTGTGCTAAACAAACAAAAATTCAAAGAAAAATATATGGAGTCATTTTTCAGAAAATAATTATTTAACAATTGCCTATGTTTACACAGAATTAGGTGAAAATACTCACACTTTCGAAAATTTACCTGTCCTTATTTCAAGATGTTTTGATGAACAGATTTTATTAAAATCTGTCTTCAATATTGTAATGGTAGGAAGAGACCGAAAAATTTTTCAACTTTTGCAATTTTCAAAAATTCAGGGATTTCAACTAGAATGAAACCTGCGCCGTTCTTTAAGCGTTCTTTTTGCTATCCGAGGACGTTTAATAAAAATACTTGAAGCTATTTTTGAGAAAATTTTCAAAATAAAATTGCGGCTTCATACAGCGGGAACTCTTGCGCATCGTATCCGACTTCAGCCAATGAGCATCTGACACCAGTTTGCGTCACAATATTAGCGGGAATTGTAAATAAACCGCAGCGTCTGGGTCAATGACCCCCATCTCGATCGGACGACCATGACGATGGGAAGAACGTGCGCGGCCCGTGGTCCATTTGTTAGGGTACTCTAGCATTCACCTGACCATGTTCGGGAAAAATATGGAAAACTACTATTAGAGCAGCCGGCCACTACGTTGTCTTTCAGACAGGGGATAAATCCAGTTGCTGAAACCGGGAGTGGTAGCTCAGTGCATCAACTGATGTCACTGCAGCGCCTCTGACCGGAAGATCCTAGGTTCGAGTCCTGACGGCGGCAGGATTTTCGACACTAGCTTTTCAGCTAGATCGAATTCAGTCGCTGTCGGGAGGAAAATTCTAGCGGCCGGCTGCTCTGATCGGTAGTTTTCCGTTGTTTCTCCGATCAACACCAGGCGAATGCTGCAGCAGTACCCTACCAAACGGGCCCCGGACCGCGCGCGATCTGTCCTTCGCCTTCGTCCACGTCATGTGTACACAGAATATTATGCGTCTTTTGATACAAGCGGTGAAAGGTGTGAATGTCAATATATGTCTGATTAGACCTCAGGATTACTCATAGGTGGCATTGCAACAGAGAATGGGTCAAGTTAACTGGTTCCAGAACGCCGTGTAGTCGACATAAAGACCGGGAGCAGTAGCTCAGTGTATCAACTGATGTCACTGCAGCGCCTCTGACCTGGAGGTTCCAAGTTCGAGTCCTGGTGGCGGCAGGATTTTCGACACTAGCTTTTCAGTTAGGTCGAATTCAGTCGCTGTCAGGAAGAGAATTCTAGCGGCCGGCTGCTCTGATCGGTAGTTTTTCGTAATTTCCCCGATCAACAACAGGCGAATACCGGAGCAGTACCCTACCAAACGGGCCACGGACCGCGCGCGATCTGTCCTTCCCCTTCCTTGTCCTATCCTCTCCCCTTACACACTCACACTAACATGCACTACACTATCACATATTCCGGGAGACCGGACGGGAGCTTAGAACTTGTCCCAGTTGGGGCGGTGCCCCGCTGGTGGGAGAGTCCTGGTTAAGGGGAAACCCCACTAGCCGACGGTAGGTCGGAGCCGGATCTAGCCATACAGCGGGGGAAGATCACCGCCATCTCCCGAGAAAGAAACATGCACTACACAAACGGGACTAATGACCGAAGCCGTTGACGCGCCCGGAAACACGAAAAAATCAATCAATCAATCCATAGTGGTAGGAGGACAGCTCAGGCATTGCGCGGGCCGGTCTTATTTTTGCCAGAGTTGACGAATGAAACAGAAAAAAAAAAAAACAGATAGGCAGCAAACACCACAAACGTTGAATAGAGGTGGGATGACCCAAGTGTAACTTAATGGTGTGACAAGACACGCCTTCTCATAGTCTGTGAAGTAGGAATTACGCTCTGACGCGAAATGTACTACTCGCGCAACTTTTCTTGAACGATGACCTTGCTTCCCCCTCCCTTTAGCAATAAACAGGTGAAGGCAAAAGTTCGCAGCGAGCACTCATGACAACATTGCAAGCATTAAAACTTTGTTGGCGCGAAACAGAAGCTAGTCAAAGCTAGTTGCTTTCATAGTGGAGAACTTCTGTTCAACTTTATTACTATTATCTAAAGAAATTGCGGAGGTATGCCTAGGTCCTTCAAGGGAGGCACCTAAAACTTCTATTCAGTGTCCCTGTTGTTGCCTAACCAGAGCGATGACCTGCCCGCACACGTACCAGGTTGAATTTGATTTACCATAGGTTGGCTTACTGTAAATACTCTGTTGGCCGACTTTGTAACTAATACCCCCACTCCGCCCGCAGTTCTTTAATCCATCGTTCAAGAAAAGTTGCGCGAGTAGTATGATAGATAATAATTAATCATCGCTGGTCCGATTTAAAATACGTAGGTTCTGTCAACTGGAATAAATGAGTATGTGACAATCAATTTCTAAATGACCTGAAGCTGGAACCGAATCTTCCCCAACATGTTTTATATATCAGAATAGTTTTAATAAAAGAGGTAGCCAGTTTTCAACCAGTGGCGAATTATAAACATTATTTTAAGTATGCCGCTTCTTATAGAAGCTACCTCTGCCGTAGTTATCTTTAAAAGTGAAACATACACATTATAACTGAATTCTGGAAAGTTAATTGTACTTACTGAATTTACTGGAATGTCAGCTCTATTCGACGAGATTTCTTCAAGAATAGCTCCAAAACAGTCTGTCTAAAATGTTCATGAACATCTTTACGTAGTTTACAATACAACTGCTTTTCAATCGACATAACTGACAGCGAAGATAAGTGTGTCTTGGCACATGGTTGAATTGTGGTGAGATTTCACTCTATTCAAGGTGGAAAATGACCGTTCAACTGAAGTTGTGCCTGATGGTACAGTCAAAAATAGCGCGGCAAGTAACGGACAGAAGATTGTGATATAAGGGCATGTAGGATTGGTGGTATACTAGTAATGGGGTATGACGTAGAAGGAAACTGGAAATTGTTTTGGTAAAACAAGAGAGAAGAAGGTATGAAAGTTATGGAGGGTTGAACCTCGTAATATTTGAGGAGAAGAGCTTTAGACCGCGTACCGTGCAGATCGCATCTCAGAGGTTATTATAAATTATAGATGCGGGAATTTTGTGGGAAATAATTGAGCAGTGAGGATTTTGTGAGCATAATTCTATTGGGAACTTTTGAATAATTCTGGCATCGGGAGTAGTAAATGAAACAATTAATAAGTTGAGGAGGACATTGATCCGGCAGCGGACCGAGAACAAGATACAAGAGAGAAGATTGGTCGGAGCAGTGGATTCTTCCTGGCCTCTTCGTCCAAGAGCGCATGGATATATAAATAGTAAGAATAATAGCGCTATTTACAATCGGTCATGACCAAGGTGACATTTCATATCAAAAGAATTGAGGAATAAACTTATAACGTTCTCATTCTGAAAAAGAAAAGCTGATTATCATTTCTTTAGCATCTTGTGCAATCTACAGTTTAATAATTTCTTTCCAGAAACAAATTTCAGATTCCTCGTTTCTTCCGTATGGAGAGTGGGTCGAATGATCGTTTGCTAGGAAGAAAGTAAGTACCGGCGACGATTATTTTCGTAAGAACCCAACCGGCAGAGCTAGTAGGATAATTATTTCCCTTTAGATGTGTTTGCGGGAAATTTGAAATCGCATCCCTTTCCTGGCGCCCAAAAATGATATCAATTCGGAAACCGGTTGCATAAATAATTTAACAGAAACGGAGAGCGTTTCAGTATGTAATTTAAGTGTTATAATATTGATTACTCTCATACAACTTTTGGCCTGTCAGAAAAACATAGAAGCCTGTGAAAAATGAGTTAGGCAATGGTCTCATTTATTATGCCTTGTTCGCTATTTTCAATAACTGAATAAAACAAGCCTAGAGGCAACCTGAGTGTTAACAATGGCAAATAAGAGAATGAATGAGAGTGAAAAGCCAAGTTTCACCCTATTGATATTATGAATTCAAACACTTCGATGGTTCTCAAATCTTTTAGGCACTCATTTTCGTCATGAGAAACGATTCAAGAATGTGCCCCAAACCTATCTACATGAAGATTTCAACCAAACTACTGTCTGTATTACATACTTCAGTGTTCAATAGTATACCGTTGCAAACAAGGATTTTCAGTAATATCTCCCATTAAAAGTATCAAATGTTCGTGACTTTTTTGTAGAAAAAGAATTATGGAAAAGTTTTATTATCTTCGAGTTGCCTTTGCTTACACAAGGTAATTCATTTGTTTCAGGAAAAAATCAATTATTTTCATGTAGGCTCTTAAGTATAATCAGAGGTAGACTAGCAACTTGAGGTCTAGTTGGGAATCAATTCTGGAGATGGGAAGAAACAAACAATGGCGCAAGACAAAAATACTTATCAAAAACGCAATTAAATCGTTTTATATACCAATTGTTTTAAGGTTAAACAATGCTTCCTATTTTTTATAGTTTAAGAGTAAATAAAAATAAGTTAATGCAAACATACTTAACTTAATTGCCAATAGCAAAATTAGACAGGATGTGCATTTCCCAAATCTTTTTAAGTAGCCGCCACCTTTACAAATGAACTTGTGTTTTTTTTTTGTTTTTTTTTCATAAGCAACTACGACCGCTTGAGGCAGGCGTGCATGATGTCACAGATTAATTTTTACAAACTTGTAAGGCATGTAGATAGTTTTAAAATGATTACTATAGTGGTGAATTTCATATAACGGAGTTGAATATGTGACATTTGCCCCTTAATGTTAGACAACCTCTTCTGCACACGTGTTCTGCAGGTCACGTCAAACGTGTGCTGCAGTCAAAATTTCATTTATCTGACGAACACTTGTGTATGCAATGTTGCTTAAAATCTAAGAGGGCATTATGAATGTGTAACTCCATATATTAAATTTCCCACTGTATGTACATTGGCAAAAAGTGATCATTAGTATCAGGATTTGTATGCAAATGCATATTGTTTTGCTAATTGTTACTTGCAAAATGTTCACATAATGTTTACTAATCTACCCATCTAGAGCATTTCTGACGAACTTAATTTTGCATATTTTGCCATAATTGCAAATTTGCATATTTTACCGTAATTGAAAATTTATGCATATTCAGCGAAATTTTTGGCAATATTAGGAGAAAATGGTAATAGTATTTTTAAAATCGAACTCCTTGAAATTGGCAAATTATGAGTTAAAGCTATCGTGCTTCACGGAACAGCTCACCAGTCACCATGATGTGAATGTCCTTTTATTCTTAAAACCGTTACCGACGGATCTAGATAAGTGTATTCCGCTTGCTCCACGTGCCCAGCGAACGGTGATATTGAATTTCGAGCGAGGAGGTATGTGTCGTCGCCATCAGTGTCTCGGACTGGAATGAAATATAAACCCTTGATAGTCTAAATTTTCTTTCTGTCAGGAATCGTTTTCTAGTAACCGAGAGCTTATACGTGGACATCGCCGCACCTCGAGCTTGCTAGTTGTCAGTAAGGCCTGTCAAAGAAAGATCTAACATCAGGCAACAACACCGTATGTTCAGGGGTTAGTTAGTTAGTTAGTTTGTTAATGCCTTATTTTACGTGGCGAAACTCGGGCCATCAGGCCCGCTCTTCCGTCTAACCACGCAAATTTCGCTACGGAGAAAGGAGAAAGGAGGTATTATCTTGGGCGACGAAATAGGCGGATCTCAATTTTGCTCAGAGGCATCTTTTAGGATTGAGGATCTTTTACATGCAGCAAATATTCTAGTACATGGGACAGCCGGCTTTACTTCCCCATCCGAAGGAAGGCGTACGAAGGATTTTTTCGCCCTTAAAAATCCACGGCTTCGATCGGGTTTGAACCCGCAAACTCGGGTACAACAGTCCGGTACGCTGACCGTTTCACCACCGAATCCGCATAATAGGGGTAGGCCCAATGTATAAAAATATCTTAACAGACAGATGGACCATTTTTTCAGAAACAAATTTGAAAACGTATTCTGTCCTACACTTTAACAATTCTTGAAATAAATCTAGTCATGTTCTCTGTTCACTGTATATATTACGTTGTTTATATAAAATCATCTCAACTGATTGATGAACCAGTTTTTTTAGAAATAAATTCAGAAATGTATCTTGTCATACATTTTTATATTTTTTACCTAAATAAAGAATGTTCTTTTTCAATGAAATTATGTACTTTTTCTTAAAACTCCTTCCTACTCCCAAATAGTACATGAATACATGACAGCGTTCCAATGAATGGTCAATTAAGTGAAATTAAAATTATTTTCGAAAATATTTTTCTACCAATGATTCGTTTGTTCATGCTTCAAAGAGGCAATGCCGTCATAACACAATTCAATTGTTTTACAATTCAATTTTTTAAATTTTGCGTTGAATTTTAGTAAAAAACTTTTATTACTAATTTGAAATTTTTAACTTTGATTTTGAAGTAATTAAATAAAAATTTAATTACTTTTATAATTATTATGAAAATTTTATACTGTATATTTATTGGATATTTTAAAAATTTAATGTACATATTATATGTTATACTTTAGGCTTTTTACTGCATAAAAATCCTGGCTCTAGTGATTATTTCTTATCCCCTCACGTGCAGTAGAAAAGTGACACATTAATTCTGAGACTGTATTTTGAAGGTAGGCTTGCTTCACTAACAGCGAGGCCTTGTGAGAACGATCCTGAAGCAATCAGCACCTGGCATGCATGATTCAGTCATTATTTTGTTTGGGACAAAATAACACCACAGAGACAAAGCAATTACCCGGTTAATTGTAATTTAATTGATATAATGCACAGAGACAATTGCTTTTGAAAATGCTCAAGATTCTCATAGCGTATCGCAGCTTTGTACCATACAAAACACTAACGACCAATTTTCACGATCTAGTCATTTTGTAACAATAAAAAGGAATGGTCCCGAATATAATTTCATCTTAACAGTTTTTGCAACACAGGTTGATGTTACGAAAGAGGTTTCACTTAAAAGTTAGGAATATTTGGATAAAAAAATTAGTATAATAAGTAACATTCGTTAATAAAAAACATCATTCTACTAAATTTAAGTATTCCATTGAAAATTTCAAGGTCACCTTAAAAAGGTTCATGTGGAATACGACATTAACAAAAATTAAATTAATGAGAATAAGATCTACTAAGGGAAGGACAAATAGATAAATTTAGTTTAGAGTACGATTAAAGAAGGAATATTCATTCCTTTTTTTGGCAACAAACTTTCGAGGTGAGCATTCCCATACAATTAC